>JARKID010000049.1:600000-768882 GCA_029449255.1 Mycena polygramma
ACACCAAACGGTGTTGGCACGACCCAACTTGAAGCACGTTGCAAGCATAACCTCATCCTGGGACCTGCTTTGGTCCTTCTTTTTTTTCATGCTGTTCCCTGCTTTCTGTGCTTCAACGAGAGCGGCCACAGCACGACCTCTGCTGACACGGACCGTGTGCAAACGAACTGGGTTGCTTTCGGCTGTTATTGCAAACGACCAAACTCGCAGTTGCGCAGTGACATCGGGCACACCTTGCGAGATTGTGGATCTTCACTTCATACCTGTTCACACAGCTTGAGAGCATCCTTCGGATAATCACTGGCGTAAATGCACGCAATTATGACCTGCAATGACACGTCGGTTTGGAGACTATGCGAATTTCGGACGGAGCACTGGAGGCGACCTATTGACAAACAACGCCATCTTTATTCCATTCCAAATGAACGGCTTCTCTGCCCCTACTATTCACCGGCAGACTAGGGCCACTCCCCAGCTCTCGGCCGAAATGTCCTTCGCACCTTGCTCTATCTGGCGCGGACAGCGTGTCTACCACGCAAATGGAATATCGTACCACTCCGCACCTTGCTGGAAGTTTGCGTTACGAAACGCAGCGTCGCATCAGTGGTTGATAGACGTAGGCTCGCATTCGGCGCACGCGGCTGCCCCCCTCCTTCCCTAATCCCAAGCCATCGCTATCAATGCTAAAGCCACCCAGCTCGGCGTCGAGCTGCACTCTTGTTCTATCAGCGTTTCGGCTGCCCCTGCTCGCCCATCGTCGATCAGCGCGCAAGCTCCTACGTATCTATCCTCCGATTGAGTTGCGCTTCCACTGTTTCAGCCACGGCTATTAGAATATTGTATTAATCCTCCCCTTCCCTTCTCGCCGATGTCTCTTCGAGTCTTCTTTTCCATTCCTCCTTCCCTACCTCCCTATCGCAAAACAGAACGCATACACGCATGACTCGCGAGTTCTCGTTGTCGGTCCAATTACTCTCTACTATCCAGGGGAATGCAGACACAACTCATCGATCCACCCTCACCCCACACACCCGCACCCCTCAACGCCGAGACCATTCCATTCCATCGGGATTAATTGCCTCGCACGTCAATAGCTGATATTCATCCTCTCTCAAAGCATACACAATCATCTTCCCAAATCCCGTTCCTCGCCTCCCTCCAAGCGCGCCTGCATCAAATCCGAAGTCCTTCTACGAGCGCACACCCGCCGTGGCTCGCCGGCTCGTTGCGGCTGGCTCAAAGCCTATCGAGCTCTCGTGTGCAGTTCCCGCGTCCAATGAAGCAATTAACGGCTGCTTCCATCCGTACTCTAGCTGGCTCGAAGTCTATTCCCTGGCTCGCTCGAATCCTATCGGTGCTTCTACTTCCTGCTTCCCAACTATCAAACTACAGTATATTCCCCATTGAGCAGTTGCTCGCCCGGGGTGCCCTTCCTCGGTATCAGCAGTTCGGCAGCGCCGAATCGTGCGGGAATTTAATTTCAAGCACTGTACGTACCTCGAATGAAGTTCATTCAATTCTGCAGTCGTGCGCTGTGGTGGTTACGTGTTACGAGGGCCATATCGAGGATCATGTGCTGCCCCGCTTTCTTGAAAGGTGAGCAGTTTCCAAAAAGTGAAGTTTCTTACGATGGTATCTCTCATGCCGCAGGATCGGCCAAAAGTCAAGCCATCCTCAAGGAAATGAACACTACAGAGACCCTCCTGGAAGGGTAATTGAACGGCAGGTCTACCACAATTCCGATGACGCCCTGCCCCTGATATACGCTCCAAGTCTTTCTAGAGAATGATCCGCCTTTTCGTTTCCAACAAAAATGAATCCACGATTTCCCGTAGCCGGCGAAACTTCAGTCGGCGTTCAACCTCAAAATACTGAGTATCCCCGCTGGCACCGTCCACGATGGCCATCGAACATTCTCGCGTAACAGAAATCATTTTTGTTTTTCAACACAATTCGTCCTTCAGGTAGAAATTCTTCCCCAATAACGGTCGGTGTTTCAAGCACATCTCATGACGATCCGCAGCTGTTATATACCTCGCATTCTATAGTTCGTATCCTCTTATTCCGCTGACGACGGCGGATCCGTTAGTTCAATCTTCGACACCGGGGGTTCGTACATTCATCGAGAATGGCGTGCTGCTACTGACATGGATTCAATTTCCCATCTTGAGTTACCGCTGCGCGCATCTCCCGAAGTCATGCGTTATCGCCCAGCCAGAGGTTTTCTCCCTCCAAATGGCGAGTTCAAACTTCAGGGTGCCGTACCGTTACGCGCCCACGTCGTTTGCGAGCGCCATGGTGCCGAGCACTTCACGCCGCAGCGCTCAGAGCGGCCTGGGATACAGGAATAATGCTCCAGGTGTCCAACGAGAATGCTGCGTCCTGTTTTCTCCTCGACATTCTCGAGCAGTGTAAGTTGCCGCGGATCCTACTTGAGTGGATTAATAATTTCCTGGTGGCACCTAGGTGTATTTGTGTTCTCGGGGCTGTCGAGACCGTGGGGCGCCGCCTATTTCTCACATCTCGGCGCATTGGGTTCCATCTGGGACTCCTCACATATAAATCCGTACAGCAGCCACTGGGCTGGTTTCCTTGTACTGCATTTTCTACGCATTTTCCTTCAGCTATTTCTCTGACGTCTCGGTTTTGGCAAATGTCAGAAGTGCTCTTGTCGACGAGAAGCCGGAAGCCTATGCTCTTGTAATTTGCTCACCATGGTCATGATCGCTGGTCACTGATATATCATTAGCACTCACGAGGACCAAGTCTTGCTCTGTGGTTCCGACCCGCGCTCTGCGGAAGACTTGCTTGCGTCACTGGAGGCGTCCTCCAATAAACCCGATATCAGGATTCCAACCATGAGGCCATGTACGTCCTGCGTCCTACGTGAGGAATCCATGAAATCACAACAAGGACTAAGGCTCCAACCATTTAGTTTTCGTGTACGGATTTGCTCAGACTAAACGGAAACGGTTAATAAACAGTTTAAAACTGTTTAAAACAGTATTTTTCGCCGAGATCACCAACCCAGGTGCGAGCAAGGCAAGAGCAAGGTGAAGTACTCACCGCTACCACACGGCAAGTGCCTTTCCCCGAGTAGTTGATCACAGACTGTCATTGTAGTATGTTTACTTGGGCTTTAGGGCCATTGCATGCGCATGGCAGATCCGAGTTTGTTCATTTTTTTTTCAATGGTCAATACGGCTTCCTTCTCTCTATCCAGCATTACAAGATGAATGTAAGATACTAAGATGTCACCACAGTGTCTGTTCCGTCGCTGATCATCATTTCACATCATCTATTCAGACTATTCTACCTGCTCATTTTGACGGCTCGCCCTCGCCCGAGCTTCGCTCGGCTCGAGCTCGCCGGGGGCCGGGATTTACGGCTTTCACATTATTCTACCCTTACTTTGCACTTCCTCATTTTAGCGGCTCGCCCTCGCCCGAGCTTCGCTCGGCTCGAGCTCGCCGAGGGGCCGGGGGTTTCCACCTTTCCCATTAACTATTCTAAGTACTATCACGGAAAGGATCTCAGATGAGCTGACAAAGGACTGAGGGACAGATTGGTTCCCATTAGACGTTACCGTTCAATGTTCAACAGCGAGAGTTTAAAGGTCCCTCTGAGTAAGAGGAAATGACAGAACAGCATAAGCAACGATGACTGGATTACTATAAAGGGCAGGCAAAACCCACGGAAATTTCCTTTTAAGGTAGCGTTTCCACCACAAGTTTGGTACGTCATCGAAAAAAACCACCCTCACTTTGGCGGAAGAAACTGAGATAAAACCGAGTTAAAAAATAAAATTTTATAACTCGGAACGGGTCGGGAGGCTGGATGACCAAGTTCATGGCAGACATATGCAGCCCAGTGACACTGACTCGGAGTTGAACTCATTACTAGCGCTGTGACCCAGCCCAGCAAGAAACTCACCAGCCATCTTGGAAACGATTAGAGCTCGTCTTAAGTTGCCTGTTAAGTGATCCATTAATTTCGGCAGCGAAGACATCACTCACATAATCCGGTCCAACTTGGCCTTCCAGTGTTCAACCGCGCGGCAGTATAATCGGTATCGGTCAAAAGGTCTCGAACACAGACTTGAACCTTTGCCGTGACACTGTGTGCCTCAGGAGCGTCGATATCGCCCCAAACCCCACGGAACACCGGCCAAAACTGCCCAGTCGGGGGCAGTGCCGCTGGTAACCGTTTGAAGCGTGTAAAACGGTTTATAAACCGTTTAAGGCCCTGGCCAAATTAAATGGAAACGAAAACGGTTAAAACCGTTTGAAACTGTTTATACACGGAAATGGTTGGAGCCTTAACAACGACTGTATAGATACGTTGCACATTTCACGGATTGCTCGCCAACTGTGGACAAAAATCACGGGAGATACGCCTTTGTTTTGGACAGCTCATATCGGCGTTGAGATTCGTAAGCACAGACCATGTGCGGCGCAACCCGTTGTCAGAATCTGCCGTGCTCCAATTCCTCTCCTCCCTTCCGCTACTGCATGCGATCCTTTCCCGCCTCCTGGTGCGCGCAGACACTATCCTCGCCGGCTGCACGACGACCTCGCATGAGAAGTGGACGTTCCTCTTCGGCGGTGCCAGTGACGAAGCGATCGTGCGCCGATGTTGCTTCGTGGCCGCAATCGGCTTCACTGAGCTCGTCTTCGCTTTCTACCACGGGCTTCAGCTGCGGCGTGCGGATTCAGGGGACGCCTTCTCAACGACCGTGAGCGAATGCACCTTCTGCGAGGGCAGGCGCGTGAGATGACGACTCTGGTCATCCGCGAGCTCGCGCGGGCAATACGATATCTTCCTGCGGTGCACTTTGACCCGATGCAGCGCGGCACGCTGCAAGGCTATGCGCAAATCGCGCTGGAGGAGGCCCAGGCGGCACCCGTTGTTGACCCTGAGCGAGTGCGCGACCTCAAGACGTGAGTGCATTCTTGAACACCGCCTGAAAATAACATGCTCATCCCGTTTTTTGTCCGTTGGTGTAGCATTGCGGACCAGCTGGGGATAGCGGCATACTCTATCGACCTCTCCTCGTCGCAAGATACGATCTTGTTGCTTGAGCGCCTCGACCAGTACATCGAGCCCGCGTCGCGACCGGTGGATTTTTTCGACGCGGACCGCATGCTTGCGGATCTACTTCTTCCGCTGGATCAGTCGTGGATGGACGTCTTACCAGAGGCACCAATCTTAACCTGAACATTTACGTTTGAGTAAAGTGGGGCCGGTCTTGATGCCACCAGCGTATCCGTAGACGGGACAAAATTATGGAACGGGCAGAACAAAGGGTTTGGAGCAATAGACAAAAAGTAAAGCCAGGATTGTAAAGTATTCGGCAACGGGCAACAAGAACGGGTTTAAATATACTAAACGTTGCTGATCATGTTTTGAAGGTATGGCGGAAAAACTGAATTGAATGAATTGATAACCGCTCATCAGACTTTTGACAGATTGATTGTGGTGTTGTACAACACCAAACAACGCCAAAAAATGCGTGAAAACACCAAAAAACACCACAATGCACAATGCCGACAATTTTTGCCTAAATTTTGACAACGCCGAACAATGATCTGCGGATACCATCAAAGTGGAAGAAAATCGCCGCGGCTTTGGACTTCCACAGGAACATCCATGACCATCCCGAGCTCTGTGCTCGACGTAAGCCACATCTGGTGTGTTTGTCGCCGCTGGGAGCACCAGAAATTTGGGTGAACAACACCGAAACACCAAAAAACACGTGCAATACCACAATCAAAATGTCAATTTGCTGATGCTGGGTCTCACGAGAAAGTCAACATACCTAATATACCCATTCTAAGTGCAATTGCAGCGCCCCGGCGGTAACCAGGTCGGAAAGCTTTTGGAGAACTCCTGGTTCGAAATCGCCTTTGGCCTCCCTGAAACGACCGAGGGCAATTTCGAATCCTCTGCCTGCCTCTGCGCGCGACGCCACGAAGCCAAAAAAGATCTGCGTACTGAACCTGCAAAGCGAGGTGCAGGAAATAAACTTCAACTGCGGGACGAGGATTGGTAGGTCGGAGGTGTAGGTGAGAAGGCGAAGGAGGGAGTCTGTGACGAGAATATGTTCGGTGACGTCCTGTAGGGCATCTGTCCGCCGGTCCGCGATGCTTAGGCGCTCCAGGGAGCCAAGGCATGCCAGTGTACGCACGAGCTCATCTTCTGTGATACTGACGGCCGAGATGTCAAGGACACGAAGTGTGTCGTGAAACGAGGACCGCGACGAAAGGGACTCGAATTCGCTGGCCGGCCAGGGGATGATGCCCTGCGAAAACGAACTGAGAAAGTGCAGCTCGCGGAGGTGTGGTAAGGTGAGGCAGCCCAGAAATTGATCGAGCATCTTCACGACATGTTGAGGACCCCGGATGACGGCTATATCGACGACGAAGGAGGAAATAGTTGACCTGATGGGCCGTAAAGGAATGGGAGAGGCCGAGTGTAGATAGCGGAGCTTGAACACTGCTTCGGGATGGGAGAGATCGGACATCCACCCCAAAATGGAGGTTAAACGCTCCGAATTTTGTGGCGCTTGGCATGTAAACATCTGTAATTGACTCCATGGCAGTGTGGGGCAATTTTGCGCATACGGACAGGCGAGCTCAAATCGTTTCAAGCTCGGCGCGTTGGTGAAGATGTCAGTGCTGTGAATCAGGTCTGTGTCCGACCTGACGGACAACGAGAGACTCTGCAGCATATGGAACCGTCCATGTGCACGCTGAGCTGTATCCAGGGCGTGTGTGGGTACATTCAAAGATACAACCTTCCAACGATCGGAGTGGTCGACAAAGAGTTGCCACACAATTTGCGATTCAAGTCTATTGCAAAACGAAGAGAAATTAAGTGAGAGTGGATATTGTGCCCCACGGACGAGACACGTCTGCAAGGCGGCGAGGAACCGGGCTGATTCTTCAGGCCAACGATCCGAACGAACGGCTATGTTAGACCAAAACTTGGGAGTGCCTATGATCAGATTGCGCCAGCTCGTGCAGACTCCGGATGCACGGAGGAGCTGAGATCTGGCAAGATCAGCCAGCTCTGCCCGCAAATCTGGAGCACTGTACGCGGACCGAATTGTGGGATCCGCAGGGAGAGAAAATGGCACGAAGATCTCGGATAAAATCTCTGGTGGGAGGCGGCGGACAGGAGAAAAGACGCTCTGGCACGCCTCAATATAATCTTGGAGCTTCGCACGATCTGCACGCATATGCTGTAGTGTTTCCTGCAGGCTCTCGATCTGGGAGTCGTACTGCACGAGAGCTGCTGTCGAAGCGGAGAGTGCTGACCGGTAACTGGATGGATCGTGGGGAATGGATGAGGTTCTGAGCAAGTTCAGCAGCTCCTGTGTCTGCGTCGGAGTAGGAAGAGCGTCGGAAGGGAGCAACGGGTGTTTGCAACACGCGCATAGCATGGTGGTGCGGGAAGAAGAGACGAAAATGATGGCATCAAGCTGTCAGAAACCTGTCTGTCTCCCCAACGTCTCCCGCTCATCCATTTTTCTTTTCTGTAACCAATCTTCCACTGGATAGTTCTCAGGCTCAGCTTAGGATGACTGGTGCTGCAAACCTCAGTACCATTCTGTGAGCGTTGCACGGTAGGCTCTCTAAACTGAGCCAAGATAGCGAAACGCCGAAATCAAGGGGATTCAAGGCGACTCGGAGTCTTCTTTTCTCAGCTTGTTCAGACCTTGTCCTGATGATGACTTCACCACCCCCCCGCAGCGACGGCGGGCTCAGGCATTCCGCGGCGAAATCAAGCTTTACATCGCTCGCTGTCTTTCCCCGCCCGAAACACTGCCGGTTCCAATGTCGCTGCGTCTCTGACATATGTCGTTGGCCGGCCAGCCAACAAACTCATCTTCCGTGGGTCCCAGATGAAACCTCTCATCATCCGAGCCGCACAACAATAATATGCGCAACGGTAATATTTCGCTGGCTACACGTATACCCTCGCTACCCTGCTGGACACGTCGACGGTGAGCTGGTTTACTAGTTGCCGCAACTGACTCGCTCTGACCGTCACCAAGGCTCCCTCACTGTTCCATCTCCTGCGGCCCGCCGTCAAGATATTGGTCGGATCACCCGCAAATTCATGTCTGTATTGTCCCGTTGATGTTCCGCCTCACTGAAACTGCGGAACACGCAGCTGGGAGACTCCGATGGTTGCTCAACTTAGGTCTGCCTATATTCAACCGCTCACTCATTTCAAGATGCGAACCGATTGCAACGGAATTGAGCAGCTCACGATGCACCTGTATCATCGTCGGAGTGTCTTCACTCCCGTTGACGAATTCAGTACATCTCAGCTCACAGTATTGTCTATTCTCCGTTGAACTCCCGTCCCATCCAACTCACCACCAATCGCAGCAACTATTTCTCTCTCTGCAATTCACCGAGATTGCAGCGCACCGTAATTGTGCTTCAAGTCCCGGGTATTCGCGTGGCTTTGCCCTGGTTATCTGACCGTAATGCCCCGCTTGACGCGCGTTAAGTCCCGCAACAGCCACTGTGACCCGGCACCTGATCCCGGACCCTTTGATGTTTCGCAGGTTCTCCGGCGCGTCTCGCTGGATGGTGCGCACTCATGGGACGCGCTGCGGGCTGCAGAGCGTCCGAGAATCTGCCCACCGCTGCGACACATGGCTGCCACCGTGGCGCCAAACTCTTGAGCCGGTTCACTTTGCCACCACAAGTCCTGCATGCGAGGACTCGGTCGGGTGTGGCGGCAGGAGATTTACCGGTGAGACTTGTTGTTCGCAGAGGCTTCCGGATTCGCTTAGCATTCCAATACAGTATCTAAGTTCGCGATGGGAAAAAAAAAAACTTCTCCGATATGGTCGATTCGCGACGGCGGATTTCCGTGCCCCAATTGCCTGCTCAGCAAGGCTTTCATCGTCAACACCCTTGTGGTTGTTGCTCGACTAATTAAGTCACCCCTGTGTACCCAACTACGTGCCTCAAGCCTCAGCGCCGAAACCCTACCATTGATTGCCTCAGACGTGAACTCGGATTTCCATCATCCGAGTCCCTCAAGCAGGCAAAGATACCTTCCAAGATCCCGGTCCTCGCCTCCGTCCAACCGCACCTGCATTTGACCCGAAACCCTTCCTCGACCGCACACCTGCCCCGTGGCTCGCCGGCTCGTTGCGGCTGGCTTGAAGGCTATCGGCTCGCGCAGTCCCCGCGTCCTATCAAGCAATCAACGGCTGCTTCGCTCCTGCAGCAGGCTCAAAGTCTATTCCTTGGCTCGCTCGAATCCTATCGGCGCTTCTATTTCCTGCGCCCCTTGCTTCGCAATTATCCCTATCAAACTACAGTGTTTCCCTTCTCATTTAGCAGCTCCTCGCCCGAGGTGCCTTTCGTCACCATCAGCTGTTCGGCAGACCCGAATGGTGCGGGGTTTCAATTTCAGGGTCCTGTACGTATCTTGAATTAATTCATTGTCCGAATCAATCCAACGCATGTGGTGTCCACCCGCTACATCGATGTTATGTGTATGCGTTTACTGACTGTTGCGAGGCGAGAGTTTCTCTGTGTCTGAATCATGCGAGGCTTTGTTGTTATCTCTCGCAAACGCCTGCCACTCAACAACACAACGAACCCGGCGTCCAACTGGAAAGCTAAGAATCAATGTCGTTTTCTTCTATTTCGTTATCGTACCGTCACTCTCGAATTCTTCCCAAATATCCATCTCATCAGTTATAAAACTGAGCAGCCAAGGATGCATACAAAGACCCGCTCCCCGGATTTCCAGCCCTTCCACACCGTAACGTCAATGCTGAATGCTATTGCTCGGACACGCACGCAGCATATATTTCCGTCAATTTCTACTCGCCTCCGCCGGTCCTTCCTCTCACGGGTTATCGGATATACAGGTCGAATTTTAGCCCATATTCTAGGGGGGAATAAAATTAGGCGAAGATACTGGTTGTACCTTCTTTTAGCAATACCCTGGATCAGACGTTCCTTCGAGGGCTTCTTCGGGGCTGAACCAAAGATCTACGAAGAGCATTCCGTTTCATCTTCCGGTTCATCTCGGTGGTAGGGGCGGGGCAAAAGTGAATGCAGACAACCAGAGTGCTGGTATTTACTTGGGTAACAGGAGCATCATGAGTCGCTCCATTGCGGCCACTGTATATGGATGCCTTTTTCCCAAAGTCTGCTTTCTCCTTTCGACGACCTTCGATGTAAGATCTGCCGCCCTGCGAAAATTTTCCCGCTTGCGGCTAGCTAAGCTAGCTGCTAGACATTCCATTGCGATAAGAGTGTCGTGGTGTTTTTTTCCGAGACTTTTTTTTCGTTGCTTCACAACGTTGAGCTGGATTTCTTCCGCTTCTCCGTATTTCCCTAACCTATAGTATGTCAGAGCCAGGCTGTACTGGGCGCGCAGCGTCTTCAGATCTGCGTCGCCTAAAACATCTCGCCAATGTTGCACAACCTCCGAAATGAGGTCCAAAGCTTCCTTTAGACGTCCCAATTTCCTGTGGGTGGTTGCAAGGTGGTACTTGGCTGTTAACGTGCGCTCCTGTGTTGGCCCCAGAGTTTTGTTGCATTCAGCAACCACCTGTTGTTGAAGATTTTCCGCATATTGATGAAGTCCCAGACAAAGGTATGTGGAAGCCAAATCCAGCATGGCACTGAGTGTGTCGGGATGATGAGCTCCCAACGCTGTGTTGTTCGAAACCAAGAGGCCCTGTTGTTGTTTCGCCAAACGAATAAAACCCTCGGAGTCCAAACTGCAGTCAAGTTCGGGGGTTAAGGAGTCCAAATAGTCTCCGGTGACTAGCGCTCCATCTAATTTGACCTCCAAGATCCACATTAATCGCAATTCAACTTGCTCGGTGTCCCGGGCCGCTGGCAAAATATCAGGTTGCAGCGAAGTAGTGGGGTGTGGTAAAGCAGGAATCATCTGCGTGATTGTGTCGTGAAGTTGTGTGGCAGTAGGCCGTTTATGGGCATCTGCAACCCAGCATTGTTCCGCCAGTACCCAGAGCTCTTCCTGCATTGCCCGACCGTCTCGAGGGTCCGGTCGTTCCGGTCTTACACCCCGATGGACCACAATGTCAACCAGGTCGGTATATGGAACAGTGAACAAAGGGGTCTCGTCAGTGTATAGCTATGAAGGGATTTTGAGTATGTGAGCAGTTATGATAAACAACTTAAACTCCTAACCTCATACAAGGTCATTCCAAATGCATACACATCGGACGTTACTCGATACCGCGACCCCATCAAAACTTCTGGAGCCATCCAATTGCGGCTCCCCACGATTTGAGAGGCTTCCACATGAGAAAAAGTCCGCGTGGCTGCATCAGCCTTCAGACGAGCTAAACCGAAATCACATAACAGGGATTTCCCTGAGTTGTCGACAAGCACATTTATCTAGTACAAATATTCAGCATTGTCATGCCTATAAAGGAAAACTGTCCTTACAGCTTTGAGATCTCCGTGGCAGATCCTTCGGGAATGAAGGTATTCCAACCCGAGGGAAATATCCCGCAGCTATCAAATCAAACCCCTGTGAGACTCAGCTGCTAACGAGTGCAATTTCGTACGCACAATATACAGCGGATCAAAGGTGCGGTGCAATCTGAGGAACTCGCGCGCATTGTGTGGTATGTAAGGCATGACAATAAATGGTTTATCATCCAATGTGTTGGCACCGAGGAATTGTAGAATATTGGGATGTCGCAGGGTCGCCCAGATCTAGTCGTGGCAGGTCATTTAAATCTATCGCTCATTGTTGAACCTTTCAGCTCACATCTATTTCGTCCCTCAGTGACTATGAGGAGGAAATATTAGCAAGAGAATGGTTCTGTGTGTATCACCTTACCGCCATACTGGGTGCGATCCCTGCATGATTTTGCAAGACCTTGATAGCCACCTCCGTCCGGTTCCAGGTGCCTTGATAAACTGTTCCACTTCGAATATTCAGGATGAGCAAATAATGCCAAGTAATCTGGCTTACAATCCTCCTTTGCCAATTTCTTGCCCGAAATCCACTTCAAAAGACGAGATCATCCAATCCTCGACCTTCACGTGTCGTCCGCTCGTTGATGTCAGATATTCCAGTGTGTGTGTGTAAAAGGTCTGCTCCACACGATTGCCGTTCTGGTGATTTAACTGCTTCTGCAGCGAAACCATCATTGCCACAGTATTATTCTGGTTGATTTCTGACATAATCTTCGTTCAAATGTTGGCGTTATGCGTAGGAGTAGCTTTGCGCACCAAGTTTTTGCAGAAGTTTCCCGTTGTTTTTCTCCAACGTGTTCAAATAGTCATGTAATGCCTCTGCATCCCGATCTCGTGCTGTTTTGCTTTCTGCCAGCATGGTCTGTATATTCAAGAGTGAGGAGATCTACCACCAGCGTCAGTACAGTGATCCATCTCACATCGATGAACGCACCTCAAATGCGTCGACGCACATGCCTATCCGCCTCTGAAAGGCTTCGATTTTGAAAACTCGAACATCCCTCTGGAACAGCATCTTCAGAAATCCTGATTCTTTCTCGTGTTCCGCGAAGCGATGAATTTCTCGAAGCAGGCTGAATCCATACATTAGAAACATATCTCTCGCGAGGTTGCAGCGCACGCACGCTTCCAATTCGGCCAGAGGCCTTGCACAGTTAGCAGGAGCCAAGTGGAGTTCACTGAATTCCCTATTCAGTGTTGTCAAGAGCTGCTCCGTCGAAGTCGCAAGAACATCGAGTTGGGCCCTGCTAGCCTTTTGTGCTTGGATGCTGGAGACGATGAATGTCAAGATGGTGAACGCGGTACTTAGTGCGGGGACAATTGGGAGGGACATGGTCAATGGGGGGTAAAGAGTGCGAGTGCGGTGGCCACCGTGCACCGTGGTGGGGGAATGAGAACTGAAGCGCTTCTTGATCACCGTCGGTTTACACAGCAACCATCTCCCGCCTGACAGATTACGGGAAGGTTATATACATTTATGCGTCCAACCTTTCGCCGATAGGTATTATTGGCGAGATACGTGCTAACGCCGATCTGTCGCCGGCCAATTTCTTATTAGTCCATGATTTGAGAAACGCAAATTCCAAAGAAACTGGAGTTCAACAACGATGCCGAGAAGCCGAAACGCCGAACGAACGATGACGTCACCACTCCGCAAATCCCGTCCCTTCAACCGCCTGCCTTCGACCCGAAACCCTTCCTCGACCGCAGACCCGCCCGTGACTCGCCGGCTCGTTGTGGCTCGAAGGCTATCGGAGCAATAGCTGCTTCCAGCCTGGCTCAAAGTCTATTCCCTGGCCCGCTCGAATCCTATCGGCGCTTCCACTTCCTGCGTCCCCTGCTTCACAGTTATCCCTATCAAACTACAGTGCTTCTGCCCTCATTAAGCGGTTCCTCGCCCGAGGTGCCCTTCGTCAACATCAGCTGCTCGGCAGCCCCGAACCGTGCGGGAATTCAATTTCGGGGACCTGTACGTATCTTGAATCAATTTATTGCCCCATTTAATCCAAGGCATGTGGTGTCTATCGACGGTGCTACCTGCGTATGCGTTCGCTGACTGCTGGGAGGCGAGAGTGTTCCATGTCATGCGAGGCTTGGCCGCTATTGCTCACATGCCTGTTACGCAACAAATACAACGAAGCCAGCGTCTAACTGGAAAGCTGAGATTGAGCTGAGAAACATTGTCGCATTCTTCTACTTCCATACCCTACTAACAATATTAATAGCGCAAATCTGAGCCGATTTCGGCCAAATTTTCCAGCGATATTCGGTGAAATAGGAGTCAGCAAGAGCCCAAAGAGTAACGGATCGTCATAACTCCACGGCCCGTAGCAATCTGCGGCTCGTACCCACCTACCACCGAGGCAATAAAGTCTCATATAATTTGAGCCAGCTTTTGTGTTGGTGCAATCCGAATTCGAGTTCAAAGATTTATTCAACCCAGCCAGATTCATTATCATCAATCAGTAGGGTGCAACCGTTACTTAGAGCCCTCAAGAAGCTACTTGGTAAATAGTTCCCACAACGGTGAGTTGGGCAAGGAGAAAAACCAACGAAGCTACCAAACTCTACGCCGTTGAATTTAGATGGACCCCAGGAGCACAGTGAACACAGTTCAACGTGTCGTCGAAAACTTGGTTGAACATTGGTTGATTTAGTACGGTGATCCGCTCTTCGGACATCACCGACACGCATCACAGACCAGAACACTGTGGACGAGGGAAAATTGAACCAAACACGATACTGCATTTATTCCAGGCGAGTCGCAGATGGGTCCAGGTCGGTGGTCGAGGTAAGTACTGCCAGTAAACTGTCAGACAACTACGTCGCGGCAATTGCTGATGTGCACCCAAAATGAAGTGGCAAGCGGTGCAAAGCTTTGAATGCATGATTGTCGTGTTCCTCGTGTTACGGCACGAACGTTCCTCTCTCTCTCTCACTTTTACTACCCACCACCAATGCACGACCGCGACACCACAGCGGAGACGTTGCTCATGCCCAACCTCGAATCACATGCGTCTCATACGTCTACGCTCGAGGGCAAGCACCCCGCTCCCTCGTCGCAATGGGCTCCGCTGCAGCACTCGGCCTCCATCGTATTCTTCGTGCTTTGCTACACCGTCATGGCAGTTATCGCATGGGCTGCGACGTGCTACCTCTCTTTCAAACCCATCGGCGCAAAGCACTATGGTGTCGTTGCTCTGAACAACCAGAACGACGGATACGGCTGGGTCGGTGCCCAGATGTATCACCAGTTGTATGCGCGGAGCGAGGAGTGGTTTCGCGCGGCGCGGGTGCTTTCAGCGATCGTGGCGACGCTCACTATTCCAATCGCCACCGCTGTGTGTACGCGCGCGGCGGTAGCGTTCCAACAGAGGAAGAGGCTGACGCTGCGGCAGACGATGACGCTAGCGGATAAGGCGTGGACTGACCCTGCGACGTGGCTGAGGCTTGCTGGTGCGGGGATTACCAGACGAGCAAGTTTTGCTTCGTCGTTCCTCATTGCGGCTATCCTGTTGAATTTGCTCGGTGCGTCTTATATGCTCTTTCTCGTTCCTCCGCGCTAATTCGCACGATGCAGGCGGTATCATTGCTCCACTGCAGCAGCTCTATCTCTCGACTGCGACTATCAAAACACCTACCTGGCCGATTCCCATAGGCCAAAACATCGACGTGATGGACCACTTTAGCGATACCGCGGCGTCGTTCGACTCGGGGGACACCACCGCCCTCCTCCGCGACCGTCTCGCAGCGACGGGGACCACCACTCCACAATCCCAGCTCTGGTCCCGCAACCTAACATGCGACAGTCTTCTAACCGAGTACCTCTCGCTGGACTGCGTCATCGCCGGCGGGCAGTACACCTTCAGCAACATTTCCTTGCTCGAAGACCCGTTCTTCGCGCAGCTGCCGTCGGCATTCTCAACGGGGCTCATCCGCCAGTTTGCCCCGCGCATGAATTCCACGGCGCGCAGGGAGAATATCACGCAAGACGAGTTCCCACTGGGCTGTGGCGCACTCCCGGGCGCGTTCTACGTCCGGTACGAGAACATCTCCGCCTCCAACGACGTTCCCGGGTTCGCGTTTGAGGCGTGCATGCCTGCGAATATGAGCGCGGCGGCGTGGAAGGCGACACGCGACCGGCAGGAATTGTCTGAAGTGTTGTACCTCGCCGTGAACCTCACTTCCGCTGGTGGGTGGGACTTGCAGGTGCCAACAGGCGCGTACTTTACCCGCATCACAGTCAACACCAGCATGGGGTTTTTCGAACTACCAAATTACATGAACGGCGGGATCGCAGGGCCGTTGCTGGCGGAGGATCCGACGGTTCTTGCGCCGGGGAAGTGTGGTTCAGACTGCGAGTCGCAGACGTTCAACCTCACACGCCGCGCCACACCCAGCACAAACCCCAACGGCACGGCCTTCAACGCGACCCAGAACCTCGAGTACAACGTCAACAAAGGCCCACTGTTGCAGACCGCGCTCGCGCTGTTCGGCCTTGGCTCCTTCATTGACGTCCGTGCGCGCGGGCTCGCATCGAACTCGTTCATGGACAATACCACCGCAGTGGAGCTCTACCGGACAAGCCAATGCGCAGGCAACATGGTGCCCTTCCTCCCGCTCCTGCGCGACCAAATCGGGCACGAACAAGTCGGCAACCCCATCGACGGCTGCGCGCGCCAGCTCAGCCCCGATCCCGCGGAATCAGCGCGCCTCGAGACGCTCTACTACCTCTCCGCGTTCGTGTACAACACGTACGACGGCTGGGCCGGCGAGCGCATCACCAACGCGTTCGGCGCGGCCGCGTTCCTCGCGAACCAGGCGTGGTTCCTCGGCGCGTTCGACGGGCAGCTGATGGTGAGCTACGACATGGGCGCCGATATGCAGGTGCCCGTGCTCGCGCTGCGGGGGATCGTCGTCGTGTCCGCCGTGCTGGGGCTGTTTTTGGTGGTGCTGCTGGGCGGCGCGGTGTACGCATGGCGCACGCCGACGTGGACACGGACGCTCGATGCTTTTGCGATGTTGCGGATTGGTGCGGCGGTGGGTGCGCCGCTGCGTTCGACGGCGCGGGATTCGGATGAGGCGGAGGACGACTCGAGGCTGTTGTTGTTCCCGCGGAACGGCGCTGCCGGTGTTGCGGCGTTGGATCAGACGCCGGGGTGGGTGGGGGATGCGTCTCGTTCGGAGGGTGAAGATGGGGTGGGGCAGTTGGCGCTTGGGACGGGCAGGAAGATCGCGGGGAGAGGGAGGCAGTTGAAGTTTCGGCGCGATTATTAACAGGAATCTAGGATGTCGGAACTATGCCCGTGCTGTACATGTATTACTAGCTTATTATCGGAAAAGCCAACACCTCCCGGGCGCTGCTCTTGAAGTCCGCAAGTCTGCTTCCTTACTGATAAGAAACTTGTCGCAGTCTGTCGTCGAATCCCACGGCTCATCGTTTCTTCAGCCCATACACAAGTCCCTGTGTGTATATTTTGATTCTGGTTGTTTTCAGAAACATCCCTTATTTGAGCCAAACAGGAGGTTCAGAGGCGCCATGGCTCTCTGATATTGAATTACAAGAAGCAAACACGGAAGTACTAATACAACACGGCGGGCTGGTTGCATTTCTTGATTAGAATCCAAATTCAACCAGCCGGATTTACTTAAGTTTTATCGACTGTCATAAAACTAGTGGAGTCTGACTGCGGGAGACTAGGATTTACTTAGGATTCAACCCGCAAACGGATCTTATTTTGAGATTCTACTGGTACAAAAAGTCTTCGTACATTCGCACTAGTACTCCACAGTTTGGTCTAGTTCCTATTTTACTCCCACTCGAAGTATACTCGATCCTCTGAGAGCTCCGAGAAGCGTAATTATTCTTTCTCGCTTACCGGAAAATTCAGGAGCACTCACGAAGACTTGGTAGCGGGTGGTCCGCATGTCGGTAACCGGTGGTTTTAGCACCGACATGTGGTGGGATACCCGTTCGATTCGGGACCTGGCCGTCGGCCATGCGCAGTAACTTTTTTCCCTCTGGGAAACGATATGTACCTAGCGCACCAGCTGTGGAACTGTCATATAACGAGGTTACGAGTGTTGGTCTGTCTGGAGAGACTACTGTGGAACCGCTGCGGTTGAGATTCATCCGCTCGCAGCTCAACTAGTCACTGTTATTTCACCGTCTCTCAAATTAGTTTTGTTCCAAATAGGCGGGGACTTCCTCCAAAAAACAATCACCTTTGTTTCAGTATCAGTCCCACTTCTTCAAGGTCTGGGAGCGGACGGTCCGCATCCGCATAGTCTGCTGCTGCACATTCTTGAATGCAGCGGGAAGGCCCGTTCGACTCGGGACCAGGCCATGTATGTGCTACATTTTATCTTTTTTTTTTTTTTTTGGAGTGGACTGGTATTCCGCTCTCATCTGCATTCAGACGTTTCTGCCTCACGACCGAGATACATTTCAAAAGAAATCGAACTTCAACCACCATCCGAGACGCCGAGATGCCGATCCGGACAAACCCGAGTGATAGCGACACTGCCTCCCTTCTCTCCTCTCTTCCACCACGACCTCCGCGAAGAGGGAATCCATCCATCTTGTTTCCGAACAATCTTTTCCAGGCGGTGCATGCATCCTGCAGGGAGACGCCACCGTACGCGCTTAGCACTTAGCGGTCGGTCCAATTCTCCGACTGGCGACTGCAGGGTCTAGGGTCCATAGGATACTCGTGCGCAAGAATCAAGATTATGCGAGTCGCCGTGCACTGCACTGGGGTGCACGTTTGCGAACCGGGCGACGGATTTAATCCGCAGCAACCCGCGAGTACTGAGCAACTGATACAGGGTGTACCTTGCCTCCCGGGACCTGGGATCACCAGGGATGCATGCTCCATCGCAGCCCATCGATCGCAACACACCCTTGCCGACACGTTCGCACTGGCAAACCAAGGCTAACCGATGCTCGAAGCCTGAAGGTCCGGTCCCCGGGATCCGATTGATACTCGCTCGCACTTGGCTGCAGTGTACAGCCAGATAGCGGGCCAAGACGCGTCATCCTCATCGGCTTGGAAGGTAACTTTAATGTTTACCCCTTTGCCCCGCGGCTCAATGGACTGATTTGGTTCAATTTTCATAGGCGCAGGAATGTCGAATCGTACTTTGTTGGTGTATGGCCAGATAACGGGCAAAGACGCGTCACCGCCCGTGGTATCCAAGGTAATCGCAACGTTGAACCATAATTCGCTCGTCCGCGGTTCTATGGACCGAACCGATTGCATTTTAATGACACAGGCTTTAGAGATTCACACGGCGACACCCGCTTTCGATGCAATGCGCTGCTGCACAGGAATTTTGCGACGGATACGGCCTCACTTATTCCATTCGGCCGCGGGCGCACTTTGGCAGCGCCCTCGGAGGTGGGTGAGTCGGTGTGACGCGCCTTTCAAGCTTGATTTTTCACCTGTGTTTCGCAGGACTGCGGCTGTGAGAGGCTACTTGTAGCGCTCTCTCCGTCACCGCCTTCGATCGCGAGTCCAAGCGCCAATATTTTACTAGTACTAGTCCACATATCTCCTCCGCCCTCCGTTCGGCGTCCCCGGGCATCTCTTGTGTCTCGGGTTCCACTGCTCAGAGCGCGGGATACGACTCTGCAAAGCCTCCGCTGTCCGCCCTCAGGCTATGCAGACGAACTAGGACTCGGACGCGATGCTTTCTCCAGCTCGTCCGCCTTGGCTTGGCCTTAGGGTTCCCACCTCGAACATGGACAACTTAAATACTGATGCTCAAATCTTCCGCCCACCGCCTGCCTCACGATATGAGGCGTCCCTCTCAGCCTCAGCCTCATCGGCCTCCGTCCCGCACACCCCGCGACCAACCCGACCTCGTCCGCGCTCCCGCATCTCCCGCATCTCCCGCGTTCCAACGGTCTTCCGCACCGCAATATTGTCGCGAGATCTCCCTTTTACTCTTTACCAAGTCGCCAGTGCCTTTTTTATTCGATATTAATATTCCAGCATCCGTCTCGGTCTCGGTCTCGGCGTCGATGGGCTTCGGCGCGACTGCAATCATCTTCAAACTCGCGTTCTATCCAACACAAAGGCTGGATCCTCTTTTTGGACGCGTCAAAACATCTAAACCTGCTTTCTCTCCACGCGTCAACTCTCTTCTGCCTCCTTCACGCGACAAAGCGCGTCAAAAGACGGTTCGACGCCTCCCTCCTTTCACTCCCTCCTCTTCTAAATCCTTAAGTACTCCTTTATGTATACCATCTGGATCCTGGCAGCTGTCGCACGAAATATCCTCGTTCCCATTTGCTACGCCTCCCCCTCCTCTTCCCCCTCAAAATATGACTCGACCCCCAATGACGCGTCCCCCGTCCGAACTCCCGGCCACGCCCCCAACTAACCCCCAAAAGAAACTGCACCCGACGCGTCGTCCTGTCCACCTGACCAGTGACCTCTTTGTGTATCGTGTATCCGAATCGTGTACCGTGTATCGTGTAAGTATGACGTATAAATGTTGATTCTTCGATTCGAATTTCTCACACGACGTGCTGAAGCTGAAGCACCTCATTGGATGCGGGATATGACTCGAGTCTTTTTTTTTGTGCTCTTGCCTGGCTCCGAGTCTTTCTTTGTGCTGTCAAGTCTTTGTGGTTTTTGTTCGGAGGAGGGGGAGGAAGCAGATTCAACAAAGAAATAACAGAACAATTCATCGTATATTCGTATATTCGCGCCTAGCGCTCATAAATACTGCGCGATAACTAAGTACAGGCCGAGCCCACTGGGAGCCAGTGATAATGCATAATGTATACAGATGAGGCTACAGTGCATGAGGTGTCCGAGTGCGTGTCCGTGTCCGAGAATGCGAATGCGCCAAAATGTGGCGCAGGTAGGTGGCGCAAATACGCGTGCGTGAATGTGGATGAGATGGATGAATCAGGAGAGGGGTATCGCAGATAATGTAGGTGCGCCCGCGGATGAGTCGAGTCGAAAATGCGACAAGTGAAAGCCGAAAGATGAGAGATGAAGGAAAAGTTGTTCGTGAGCGTCGTGAGCGTCGTGAGCGTCGTGAGTTGTATATGGAAGTGGAATTGGAAGTGGATATCGATACAGCGTGTGTCAATGCGAATGCGAGGAACCGGAGACTGAGAGCAGAGTGTATTGTGGCGAGAAGGCTCACAGACTCAGAACCCGATTGCGCATGCGGCGCTTGGCGCGGAAGACGCCGAAGCGCACGCGCAGGCTGAGCGCGGCCCATTGGCGGCGCAGGGTGTGCTTCGCCGTCGTTGGCGCGGGCGACGGCGCGGGGCTCTCCGTGTCTTCCTCGTCCTCCTGGTCGTCGTCGGCGGCGGAGTCGAACGAGTCGTAGGTGGCGAGGTACGGCGACGAGGGGAGCGATGCCGGGGGCGACGATGGGGACGCGGATGGGGAGGAGAAACAGAAAGAGGAAGAGGACGGGGCGCGCTCGGAATCGACGCTGCGCCGCGCCTTGCGGATCTTCGCGGGCTTCGCGTCCTTCTGCGACGAGCAGCGCGACAAGGACGAAGACAACGAGCGCGAGCACGCGGAGAGCGCGCTGGCGGTGCTGTCGTACGAGGAGCCCGTGGCGTGTGGGAGGGCGAGGGTGTATGGGTATGATGGGTATGCGGTGTACTGGGACGGGTACGCGGACGGCGCGTATGCGGAGGCGTACGGGTACAAGTCCGACGGACTCGGCGCGCGCACGGCCCACTGGTTGCGCGTCTGCTGCATCGGCATCGGCTGCGCGTGCGTGTGGCGCCCACCGACGCGTGGGTAGCCGAATGCGGCGTAGTCGATCTCGTCATCGGCGTCGTCGGCGATCTGCGCGGGCTCGGCGCGGTACGAGGCGTTCTCCCAGCGCGGGCGCGTCGGGGAGCGCGTGCGAGGGTGGGTGTGTGTTCTGCGTGCTGCGGGGGCGGGCGGGAGGCGGCTGGGGCCCGCTACGGGAAAGTCGTATGAGAACTCGATGGCGCCGTTGGGCGAGGCGGAGCGTGTCATCTCGTGTTTGTGCTGTTTGTATCGCGGTGGACGGGTGGATGGACACGATGGGTTGGGGGGCACTGCGGTTGACCTTCGGTGATTCAGCCGCCGTGGCCCTTATATACGTAGCCATCCAAATCGGGACGCCGCGCTGCACCCATCCCCTTTCGGCGCCTGAACTGAGCCGGTTCGATTTTGCCACGATGGGCTCTCGGTCCGATCCACGATCCACGCCTGCGCCTCACCCAAGATGCCGGACAGTGGACAGTGAAAAGCCCGTCTGTATCTCACATTGGACACCGGCCTTGTCGGGACGGCCTACACGCAAAAATGTCCGTGTCGCTGTGTCTGTGCCTTCTGATTCCCGGGATCGTTCCGCAACTTACGACGCATTCGTTCCGCAACATTCAACGCTTTCCTCCGGCGCCATCGTGTTATCGTGCAGCCACCGTTGATAATCGCACCGAGCGGAGGTATCACAATGTTTTTAGGTCTTCCGTGCTTCGTGCTTCTTCGGACCGCAGAAAAGAAAGATGTTGTGTTTAGACCGACAGCCTCGGCGGCGGGAATGTTTGTACTGACATTAATGCGAATGTTGCATCGCGGTATCAGTCTATGGTCAACGAATGTGGATTCTAGCGCGAAAAGTAATTCAATTGGCCCGACTGCATCCGTAGACCACTCCTCCTGCCACGATCCCCTCTAACAAATGACTGCTCACTCGCACGTCGGGGAGAGGAGAGGAGATTAGAGGGGGGATAAATTCCATTCAATGGTCGGGTGTACGGTCCTGTATAATAAATAGGATAAATGGATCAAGGAACGCGGAGCCAATTCCACCTATTCAACATCCAATCATTCGAATTACCGGAAGCAAAAAGATCTAGAGCAGGAACGAGTTCTTGTTCACCCTCCTTAAACCCCTCGATCGCGGCGTACCGCGATTGTTTGGAAGAGGAGAGGAGAGGAGCGGAGCGGTTTGTTTGGCGGAATTGAACCAGGGACAAAGCGCATCACACATCGCATCAAAGCGTCAAAGCGCGTCGGCGTCGGTCCAAGCGTGTTAAAGCGTGTTAAATGTTAAAGCGCGCCGCGCGGGAAGGTCAAAGCGAGGGCCCAAGCTCGAGCTGGCTCGGTCTCAGTAGTAGTTGAATTGACACCTTGGTAAGTATGGGCCATGGCTCGAATGATGGAAGGTTGAAATTCAACCACGCTTGTTGCGGACTTCGCTCAGAGCCAAGAGTACTGGCTAGTTAGGTGCCACTAGAATCTGAACTCAAGAACTCAAGAAGCTACGAACTCAAAACTCAGAAGCCCGAATCCGAGCCGATAGGACAACACACTGGGTAAGCCGATCCCCAATTGAAGTAAGACAAAGCGAGGGAGCCCCGTTCAACCACGCTGGAAGACTTCCCTCCATTACTTACTCAGACCCCAGAGCCAAAAATATATATATTTATGTTCTAGCTGAACCCGAGTACTCGAGAACTCAGAAGCCCGACTATATACTCCGAGCCGATAGGACAACACACCGGGTAAGCCGATCCCCAAATCCAACATCCAACATCCCACAATCGAGCACGATACGCGCGAAGGTTAATTTACAACTATCAGAATCCAGATTAGATGAATTGATCAGAAGAGAGAATAGAAGAAGATGCACGATATGAACTGAGGTATTCGAAGGTATTTGAGGAATTCGAGGTGCGCACTGGAGTACATAATTCGAACGGCACGGGATCGCCCCCTTGACTTGATTTAATTTGCGTGTGGTCGTATCGCGGACGCCGAAGTAGTATGTAGTGGCCATGGCCCGGGGTGGATTTGGTGTCGAATGGAATTTGGGAAGGGGACGCGTACGTTTACGCGCTCGCGCCAGATGAGATCGACGTGTCGAATATTTGAACCCCTACCTAAGCTACCTTCTACCTTCTACCTTCTACATTCTACCTTCTAAGTACCTTCTATACCATCAAATGGTAGACGTCGTTTTCTAGAGTCGGTGTCGCGAAGGTTGAAAGTAAGAGATTAGTGACTCGCCGGAAGGAGAAATCGGGGGAAGATATCAAATCAACGCAAAGCTATCTCGAGCAGTCGGCTTGGCGCGGTTCGAGAATTGTCAGTTGTCAATGTGGGCGTATGTACAACTAGACTCGCCAGTGCGCCATACTGTTTTCGGTATGGCAGAACAATCAATAACACAAAAAGAGGCGTGGATGGCGCCCACAATTGATTACACGCGCCGCGCCACACTGATATAACTCACCGCACTTGGGTTCGAGTTGAGTTTTGACTTTCAATTGGGGAGTATTCTGGATTATCTGATACTCTGTGGTCCACAAGCCCAAACCACAAGCGATACTAGCACGAGGCGATAAATTTGGGAGCGGGCGCCAAATCCAACATGGTACGAGAAGTCGGTTGCTGATTCGGAATGAGAATAAACACGGAGGAGGCCAAGAGTCTAAGACCGTACTGCGGAAAAGCCGATGAGGCCAGATATGGCCAGGTGGTTTGGACTCAGGCAGGACGTTGCTGAAGAGAGGCAACAATTAAAATAGATAAAGTCAGCACGCCGCAGCAGCCGGTACTAGTAAGTGCGCAGCCAGAGGGCGGTGGACGGCGCGCACACGAACCTGAATTTAGGAAAACCGCGCAGCAGCCGTCCAGCAACCCAACCCACAACCCACAATACACGCGCACTCGCCTCAGCGCCGTCTCACAGCACCGGTCCAAATCCGGCAATAACCGCCAACGAGGCAAATGTGCTCCCGCCGCATTTCCCGCCACCCGGCCCGATTAGGCAAAAACACGCGGCGGACGCGCGGGCCCCTTCCAGCGCGCAGGGACCCGATTTGGGATATCGTGTGCGTGCTGGGTTGGGGGTTGGTTGGGGTTGGTGTTGGTGGGCGCGATAGATATGATTGCGATGTGTGATAAGCTGAACGCTGATAACGCGAGGCGAGATGAAATGAGATGAACCGGTTCGCGGAATGCGCAGCACCTCAAAGACAACGCGTAATCAGGCCGAATCCGAGTCCGAGTCAGAATATAGGAAACGGAGCTTGCGCCGGAACGCGTTGTCAAAGAAAGAGAGCATACACGCAGAATTGCCCCACGACCCCGCCTCGCGCGCAGCGTCCGTGGTGTTCACAGAGCGCATGAAAGAGGGCGTGGTGATATCCAGAATCCCGTCTGACAGCTGAAAGCGGCGCGTGCCTGATAAGCGCGACCTTCTGCGCTTTGTCCGCGCGTAATCTGATCCGCATCTCTTTGTCGCGACGACAGCTGAAAGACCGTGGATCCGGATCGTCGATACGCGTGTAGGTTCCAAAAATACTTCGCTTCCCCAGACTGGGCCGGAAACGCGCCTCGGGCGCTTGTCTTGTCAATGGGAAATGAACGGAGGATGAAAGGCCGCGATGGATGGGTGGATAAGCGATATAGGGTGCGGCCCGACTCTGATTCAGGATTGAACATGGATGGAAACATGCAAGCCAAGCGATGGGCAAGATTAGTCGCATCGTGGGTGGATCGTGCGTGGATCATGAAAGACAGGAAGTGAGAGGCCTTGGGATGCCTCGGATTTGAGAACTCGTAGGTTCTCTCGAGCACTGGCCTAAGATCCGCAGCTGGCTCGGACTCGACGACGATATATCCGATGGACAATCGCCGAGGATTCAGATGCACTGGGTAAATAAAGGGCACGTATAAGTCAATATCTGAACATATGCAGACACGCTAAGAACAACTGGTTCTCACCGGTAAAGCTCCTGCTGCCACACCCGACCAGGTAGGATATGTGGCGGCAGGATGAACCAGCTCGTAAGTTTCGCGCCACGGTGGCAGCCATGTGTTGCAACGCCGGGCAGATTCTCGGACACCCTGCAGCCCGCAGCGCGTCCCATGAGTGCGCACCCTCCAGCGAGACGCGCCGGAGAACCTGCGAAACATCAAAGGGTCCGGGATCAGGTGCCGGGTCACAGTGGCTGTTGCGGGACTTAACGCGCGCCAAGCGGGGCATTACGGTCAGATAACCACGGCGAAGATAACCAACCACACGAATACCTGGGACTTGAAGCACAATTACGGTGCGCTGCAATCTCGGTGAATTGCAGAGAGAGAGAGAACCAGTTGCTGGAATTGGTGGTGAGTTGGATGGGACGGGAGTTCAACGGAGAATAGACGATACTGTGAGCTGGGATTCACTTGATTCGTCGACGGTAGTCTGCTTGGAATGTCCAGGGGCAGGACGTCAAAGACGTTCCGGCAATAATACAGGACTATCATGAGTTGTACAATTCCGGTAGTGGTTTCGCATCCTGAGATGAGTAAGCGGTTGAATATAGGCAGACCTAAGTTGAATAAACCATCAGCGTCTCCCAGCTGCGTGTTCCGGAGTCGCAGTGAGGCGGCACATCAGCGGGACAACACAGATATGAAGTTAACTTGACGGTGATCCGACCAATATCTTGACGGCGGGCGGTAGGAGATGGAACAATACGGAAAGCGTGGTGACCGTCAGAGCGTTTCAGTTGCGGCAACTAGTAAGCCAGCTCACCGTCGACGTGTCCAGTCGGGTAGCAAGCGGGCAACGACATACGCCAGAGACGCAGTGACATTGCAATCAGCAGTGTTTCGGGGCGGGGAAAGCCAGCGAGCGGTGTAGAGCTTGATTTCGCCGCGAATGCCTAAGCCCGCCATCGTTGCGGGGGTGGTGAAGTCATCATCAGGACAAGGTTTGAACAAGGTCGCAAAATTGAAGACTCCGAGTCGGCCTTGATTTCGCTGCCTTGACTCAATTTGGAGACCCTGGACCGTGCAACGCTCACAGAATAGCACTGAGGTTCGCAGCACCAGTCATCCTAAGCTGAGCCTGGGAACTATCCAGTGGAAGATTGGTTTTTGAGAAGAAATGCATGAGCGGGAGTGGCGGTCACTGGCGGAGACAGACAGGTTTCAAACTCCGCACTTGACAGCTTGATCCCATCATTTCGTCTCGTCTTCCCGCACCACCATGCTATGCGCGTCTTGCAAACACCCGTTGCTCCCTCCCGACGCTCTTCCTACCCAAACACAGACCCAGCAGCTGTTGAACTTGCTCAGGACCTCATATATCCCACAGGATCCATCCAGTCACGAATCAGTTTCGGCTTCGATAGCAGCTCTGCCAGCGCAGTACGACTCCCAGATCGAGAGTCTACAGGAGACCCTCGAGCGTATGCGTGCAGATCGTGCGAAGGTCCAAGATTATGTAGACGCGTGCCAATGCGTCTTTTCTCCTGTCCGGCGCCTCCCACCAGAGATTTTATGTGAGATCTTCGTGCCATTTTCTCTCCCTGCCGATACCACAATGTGGCCTCAGGATGCCCCAGACTCGAAGCGAGAGCTAGCCGATCTTGCTAAATCTCAGCTCCTCCGTGCTTCTCAGGTCTGCACCAGCTGGCGCACCCTGATCATAGGCACTCCCAAGCTTTGGTCCAACATCGCCGTTCGTTCGGATCGTTGGCTTGAAGACCCAGCCCGGTTCCTCGCCGCCTTGCAGACGTGTCTCGCCCGTGGAGCACAGCATCCGCTCTCACTGCATTTTTCTTCGTCCCGCCAGAGACCTGAATCATCGCGACATGCGTGGGAACTCCTTGTCGACCACTCCGATCGTTGGAAAATCGTATCTTTGAGTGTGCCCGCACGCGCCCTGAAGACAGTTCAGCGTGCACACGGACGATTCCATATGCTGCAGAGTCTTTCGTTGTCCTTCTGGCCGGACTCGGACGGAGACTTGATTCCCAGCATTGACATTTTCGCCGACGCGCCGACTTTGAAACATTTTGAACTCGTCTCTACGCATGCGCACCATTGCCCCAAACTGCCATGGAGTCAATTGTGCACATTCACTTGCCAGCCCCCACCAAATCTAGACCATTTCTCATCCATTCTGGGGTGGATGGCCGATCTCTCCCATCCCGACGCAGTGTTCAAGCTCCGCTATCTGTACTCAGCCTCCCCCCTCCCTTTACCGCCAATCAAGTCAACTATCTCCTCCTTCGTCGTCGATATAGCTGCCATCCAGAGTCCCGAAGGTGTCGTGCAGATACTCAATCAACTTCTGGGCTGCCTCACCCTACCGCACCTACGCGAGCTGCATTTTCTCTGCTCGGTTGTGGAAGGCATCATCCCCTGGCCGGTCGATGAATTTGAATCCCTTTCGTCGCGGTCCTCGTTCCACGACACACTTCGTGTCCTTGACATTCCGACCGTTAGCATCACAGAAGACGCGCTCGTTCGCACATTAGCGTGTCTTGGCTCCCTGGAGCGCCTAATCATCGCCGACCGGCGGGAGAATGTCGAAAGGAAACTCACGGAGCACGTTCTCATTACAGATTCCCTCTTTCGCCGTCTCACGTACACCTCCTACGAGTTCGATCGACGTCTCGACCTCGTCCCACAATTAAAATATCTTGAGTGTACCTCGCTTTGCAGATTCAGTACGCAAGTCTTTTTGGACTTCGTATCTTCGCGCGCGGTGCCAGGTAGACGATTTGAGATGGTCCTCGGTCGTTTCAAGGCGGCCTCAGTCGATTTCGGACCACAGCTTCTGGAGGAGTGTTCTGACCTGGTTACCGCGGGCGCATTACGATTCCTCGAAGATGTATAATAGTTAAAGTATAGGTACGTTTTTATTTTCTCCCAAATTCCCAGCGGCTGACTTCAGTTTTCAAAGTACTTGCCCACCCCCAGCAGCGTTTCACCATCTCTATGTTACTCAAGCATTTTGAAATTCGACCTTTTCTTGACAAGTGTTTTTACTATTTCTCGAAGCCCCATTCTGTTCGCTCGCATGTGTTCAAGCCCATAATTTCACTGACACTATCAGTTCTTCCCGGTGTCCAAATGTTTCTTGCATGTACTCATTATTGCATGCAAATTGCAAATTGCATGTGCGTGTTAATCCTGCGTGCATCTGTCAACTGCCGTTTATGCAACCAGTACTCAGTGTACTCGTGTGTTGCATAGACCAATGAGGTGTGCACGGCTCATCAAATAAGCCTTCGCTGTTAGCTTGATTGTTGACGATTTTTTCTAACCTCCATTGATTTTCTCGGTCCGACGCAACCGTTAGAAGGCTTCTCTGCATTGGGCTCATGACCCCTGTCCTTGACTGTTTAACAGAATATCTGTCATGGGACGCTCTGTGACGTCTTACTTGCCGCATAAAAGGACACACCTCGTTCATCGCCCCACTAGAACGCTAGCATGAAGCTTCTACGTTTATCTCCTCTCGTCCTCTTCATCTTGTCCGCCCTATGTGTGGACAACCTCACCGTCAACACTTCCACTGGGAGTTATACTGGGCTCGTTGATCCCATTTTCCCCAACACGCGTCAGTTCCGCTCGGTCGCCTTCGCGGAGCCTCCGGTCACTGCTCGGCGTTGGCTCCCACCTGCGCCTCTCTCGCCCTCCGCGGCCCACCACTACTCGTATAACTTTCCCCCGTCCTGCCCGCAATTTGTGTCTTCGAGCCCGTCCCTCTGGAATCAGTTCCTGGCCAAGGGCAATCTGATTTACAACGGGGACCAGAATCACACCTCTGGTCTTGTGGGAGAAGCCAGTTCCGAGGATTGCCTATACCTCGCCATTTGGACGCCAGCCAATGCGACCCATGAATCAAAACTGCCCGTCCTCTTCTTCATGACTGGCGGTGGGTTGCAAACCGGCGGCGTGCAAATTGAATGGCAGCTCCCGACCAGCTGGGTGGAGCGGACGCAAGATTTCATTGCCGTCACGATCAATTATCGACTCAACATCTTTGGATTTCCCAATGCGCGCGGGCTCACCGAACAAAATCTCGGTATTCTGGACCAGCGAATGGCGCTCGAATGGGTGCGCGACAACATCGCTGCCTTTGGCGGTGATTCGTCGAAGATCGTACAATGGGGACAGTCAGCTGGGTCGCAGAGCGTGGATTTCCACAGCTACGCCTATTACAGCGACCCGATCGCTCGTGGCTATTTCATGCAGTCGGGCACGGCGCTAACGGTCTCCTTCAAGGACGCAGCCCAGACCAACTTCACCTTCGTAGCTAAACACTTTGGTTGCGACTTTCCCTCCGACGCCGCTGCCGAGCAAGACTGCATGCGCCCCGTCCCCTTCGCCTTGATTGAAAATTTCATTGGGCAATACGGGGATAATGCCACGCAGCCCGCCCTCTCATTCAGTGTGGTGCTCGACGAGAAGATCATCTTCTCCGACTACGCACAACGCGCCACCGCTGGCGAACTCGCCAAGTCGCCCGCGATCATCTCCAACTGCGCCAACGAGATGTCGTCGTTGTACACATACCCGGTGGATAATCTGACTGCAGGGCCATACGAGCCCGCCGTTCTGGCCGAGGATCTCTCCCTATGGGTGTGTCCAACGGCAAACTCTACCGCGATGCGCAATGCGTTGGGAATCCCTGTCTTTCGTTACCAGCATGCCGGCACTTTTCCCAATCTCAACCCGTTGAGTTGGCTCGGTGCTTACCACGCGAGCGATCTGCCGATGAACTTCGGTACGTATGGACTGTTGACGGATCTCGGACAGACCACACCGTTCGAGGTTGCGGTCAGCCGTGCCATGCAGGATCATGTCCTTGCGTTCGTCAAGGATCCACAGAATGGACCGCAGACCGTAGGGTGGGAGCCAATGAACCAGAGTGCGCCGCACGGCGGGACGCTGATTCGTTTCGGCGCTGACGGGAAGGTGCTTCAGCATATTGAGGGTATCGAGGTGGATGGACCATGCAAAGGCATTGGGTCGTATAACCAATTCCCGTGATGACAATATTCTCCGCTTCACTGCCGGGTGCCCGTAAAAATCCGAAACCCTCTCGACTGACTCACATATGCACAGTATTTTCAACCTGATCCTGATTTGATCCTGATGGCACCCAATTACATTTCGAACCGCGCGTGAAACTATTCACGAACTCACCCTTCCAACCACAGGGACTTCTTACTTCCTTGGTGCCGTAGAGATTCTTTCAAGGCGACCACTGAGCACTGAGATTGGAATAAAACGAGATGGCCATGAGTTGAATGGCAGACGTCATCGTTCGGGTTTGTCCGGATCGGCTTCTCGGCTTGGTAGTTGAAAGTTCGGTTTGGTTTTGTCAAAGGTTTCGTTTTGGTTTCTTAGCCTCTAGATCTCAAGCCGCGGATAAGCTACAAAGCCAAGACCGACTATTCTACTACGGTGACTGGAAATTTACCTTTGCTCGCCATCTGAACCAAATCGCCGAAGAGGTTGAAAAATGCGTTTTCACAGCAGCCAGAGGGCCATATGTAGGAGCGGGAATATACACACAAAGGATACATTAGTTGCGCTTGAGCGAATAAGAGAAATATAATTGCTTCACCACCTGCCCGGTAATCATCCGCACACACCCCGATCTCCACATACCAACCCTGGAGGCGCGGATAACGCCGAGGTTGCGCACCGCGACCTCAAACTCCCCGGGGCGTTCAACGAGGTGCTGTGATCAGCAACTCGTCGTCGCTGTCGGAGTCATACCCGACAGCAATCAATTGCGCCTTCCAGGGTGACTCGACATGGTCCGGAATCGACGGTGCAATAGCACAGACAGATAGCAAGAACTCGTGAAAGAGGGCATTGACCCTGTTGTCGGACACATAAGCTCCGGGAGAAGGGATGAGCGACACATATCACTAGACGCACTCTTTTGGATGCGTGATGATACCCAAATGCGGGGCGTCCGGTATCTGCACAACGTGGACTGAGACGCCGGCCGTGCGGAGATGGTCTGCAACCTGGTTGGTGGTTGCTATATCGTACGCAACATCCGCCCCGCAGTGCACCATATACACGGGACAGTCGATATTCCGCATTGCTTCGATTGTGAAGGCTTCGCGGCCGGTGAAAAAGTCCACGCAGACGGCGTGGAAATCGTCGAGCCGGTCGAAAGAAAGAAGGTTGCAAGTTGAGCGAACACGTTGAGCTTCCGAGTCGAAATGAGTCGGGATTTCGAGCGGGAGCGGAAGTCTGATGCTCACCGTCGGCATCTGGATATCCAATTCAACCAGAGCCTTCCATCGCGATGTCCGATGCTCGCTGATTCTTGAGACAAAAGTGGAGGGATCGCTTGGGACTCTGGGGAATCGCGGAAGATCATAGGGCGTAGATTATGGGCTATAACTTGAAGTAATATAAGTGCATCATCCGATGAACGAGCCTGCAGCTGCGGGTGGCCACAGCAGGCCAAATACCACAGACAGGTGCGTTTGAAACCAGGAAAGGGCGCTTGCCGGAAGAGCCGACCCGGTCCTTGACCCGGTTTCATCCGGCGTGTCGTGCCAGTGTCACTTGTGTGACTGTCACTATTTTTGCTCTTCCAGACTTCTTCGACGTTGCTTCGACGATTTGTTCTGCGAGTCTCCGTTTCCCCGCAGCATGTATCTTGCCTCAAACGGAGCCAGTGGCAAGACGCAAGCCGCAATCCGGTAAGAAGATCCGGTAGCCGTATCTTGTATCTTGGCTCGTCGAGTCAGCGGAGGTCAGCGGGCAGGTTCGGGTTCGGCGGAGCGCAGGACACCCGCAGCAGCTGAAGGTGAATACACGCATTGGAAATGACATCTTGGATCCAAGCAGATAACCCGACCAGATGCAGAGAATCGGCGCGTCATCTGCAAGACGGTGCGTCCTGATATCCCGTTCGAGTTGCTGAGATGGAATATGCTATCGATTCGGTGCCAAGGTGCGCTCATCGCACCTCTCATCATTTGGAATGTTCTCATACCAGTCGTAGCGTCCACTTAGTTAGAGGCCTTTTATTCCTGACATCGCGGTATTTTCTTCCCGGTGCGGATGACGTACGGCAAGTATCATGAACGCTCATTTCATTCACGGACTCATGGTTAATTTTATTTCATTCTGCGCAGATACGGCGACTCTGCGAACGCCTGCATCCGGATCCGCTCCCATCGTGCGCGTTGGAACGGTTTGACGGTAGTCGCGGGCATGGACAGAACTGCACCGCGGCCTGACGCGTCTGTGTGAGCCTCTTAATCCTCTTGCACAAAATTGATTTTGACGCAGGAGCAACTCCCCAAAAATAGCCTCCCTATCGTGCGCTCGGGCGAGTCGGGCACATAAATGCATACATTGCGTCGGATGGATCCCGCATTCCCAGCTCGGGATCGGAAGCGTAAATCGCCGTTCCTTTCCATTGGCTGCCTTCCACCGCAAGTCGTTTGGTGCGGGTCAGACTTGGGCCGTCGGGTGCGTGTCTCTCTTATTCATCCCCGCATTTCTGAGCCATTTTCCAGTCGTCTTCGAGTTTCTGGAGCGTTCTCGATTTTACACGCTGATTCCACGTACGGACTTGGAGGCTCGTTATCATCGTTCTCAAAATTCACACGAAAAATAATGTTCCAGGAGCTTTCATTTGATTCGACCCGGTCAAATCTACAGCGGGAGATGCATAGTGTGTACAGATGAAGCTACAGTGCATATGTATCAAAGGTATGTGCAATCCGAATGAAGTGAGAATGACGAATGACGAGATTGGGGAACCGCAGATAATGTAGGTGCGCCCGTGTGTCGAAGATGATGTGGAATATCGATGCATTGGTGAAGGGAAGGGAAACGCCACGCCGCGAGCTCGGCTCACAGACTAAGAACCCGCGCGCGCATCCTTCTCTTGGCGCGGAAAACACCAAAGCGCACGCGCAAGCTGAGCGCGGCCCATTGTTTCCGGAGCGCCGATGGCGCGTGGGGGTGGGGGGCGTCATCCGCCGCCTCTGCTTCACGATCCTCCTCGTCGTCCTCGAAGTCGTCGTAGCTGGAGAAGCGCGGCGATGACGGGGGAGACACGCTCGGCAGCGAAGAAGGGGCGGAATCAGAGTCGACACTCCGCCGCGCCTTGCGGATCTTCGCAGGCTTCTCCTTCTGCGAACACAAAGAGCGGGAGCAGGCGGAGAGCGTGCTGGTAGTGCTGTCGTATGAAGAGCCCGTGGCGTGTGGCGCCAGAGCGAGGGCGTAGGGGTATGCGGTGTATTGGGAGGTGTACGCGGATGGGGCGTATGGGTACGCAGAGGAGTCTGCGTACGGGTACAAAGGCGGACTCGGCGTGCGCCACTGGTTGCGCGTCTGAGTCGGCATCGGCTGCGCGTGGCGGCCACCGACGCGGGGGTAGCCAAAGGCGTCGTAGTCGATTTCGTCGTCGTCGAAGTCCTGCGCGGGGGCGGAGGACTCCCATCGCGGACGCGTAGGGGAGCGCGTCCGTGGCTGTGTACGTGTTCTGCGTGTGGGGGTGGGCGGGAGGCGGCTGGGGCCCGCTACGGGAAAGTCGTAGGAGAACTCGATGGCGCCGGTGGGCGATGCAGAGCGTGTCATCTCGAGGATATCGCGGGGTGGGGGACACGATGGGGGGCACTGCGGGTGTCCTTCGGTGATTCAGCCGTGGCTCTTATATACGCAGCCTAAATGGGCCGCCGCAATGCACATCTCCTTTGAGCCAATCTGTGCGATTCCGAACTGAACCACCGAAGCAGCTCGGTTCGGATGGCTCGATTTGGTCACGATGGTTCACAGCTCTGCCTCACGGTGAGATGCCGGAAAGGAAAAGTCTCTCACTGTTCTCTTAGACACCGGGCTCATCGGAATGGCCCAAAAATGTCTGTGTTTTCTGATTCCCGGTTGGACCCATATTTGGCGCTGACGATCCTCCTCTCCAGTTTCCTCCGGCCTCATCGTGTTATCCGATAACTTACTTACGATGTTCGGAGCGCAAGTAATCGAGCGGAGGTTTGATTCCAACGTCCCCTGCGCACCGTCGGACCGCTGGTGCCGTGGAGAGATGCGATTGTGAAGGAGAAACCGACAGGGACGGAGGCAGGCACCGATTCTTGGCCACTCCCATCGTCTCCCATTTGCCAGCTTGGAGTTACCTCCTACGGTGTGCCAATAAACTTCTATTTTTATTTACGATTGGTCTGAAAAACAAGCAAACCGCGGTTCGAAAAGTAACGGGCATGAATTGCAAGCGCATCAAAGCAAAATCAAAGCACAAGTCTTCTGACTGAAATCCTGCGCATAATGGCTCAAGCGCATCACATCACTCAAAAATCAAAGCGTTGGTCCAAGCATAACTCATTTAGTTGATGGTCCAAAAGCAACCCGAGCCGCGGGTATGCTCGACGACGATACTACGATTCAAGAACGGTGTGTGGAAGAAGTGCGCCCGAGTTCCGGAAGTTAAAATCGACGGCCTTCAGACATCAGCACAAATGCCGTTAGAAGACCATCTAACAAGTAGTCGAAAGTACAAGGAAGATCACTCTTCGCGGTCGAGAAACGTGCCGGGGACCCGTTACCACCGACGTGACGTCTTGCGCTCGTCGTATGTAAACAGCCTCAGTCGCGCGAGGGATCGCCAACTCTTCGCATTCTAGAACGGATCGATTCAAGTTGAAGCTCGAGTTTCTAGAAATCGTCGAGATGAACATCAAAGTAGCTTAGAGTTGAAGGAAATGAAGAAGGATTATCGAGTCCGTCGATTCGCTCGTGAATCCCAAGTGGATTGACTCGTTTGGACCCTCGAATTCAAGATCAGAAGTCAACGGGGACTGCGTATATACGCGCATGGGGGATAGCGCGCAGCCAAGAAAAAAAATCGATGCACACTTGGCGTTTGATTTATGTGGTTGACTCGAGGAAAGGTGGAAATGTTGGTGGGGATAGCGCGGCGACTTCGAATAAAATGGTTGGGAACTCGTGCGGAGGTAGAATGGAATACCGAAAAGAAGAAATTGAACAGAGCCAACAAGGGCTAGTGGAGAACATGTGCATTGTGCGCGAGTCTGTACTGTGTGCGTCAGTGGGCGCAAATATGCACTGCGCCACACTCTAGTCACCAGAGAATCCAACGAGATAGCAAGACCATCAACCGAGCGCTCACAACACATGGAAAGGCTTATTGTGTTCGATTCAGAACGGCGAATGTGCCGTGGAGCGTGAATTGGCGTCGGCGACGGTGGTTGTAAAGCGGCCCTCGATGTATAGATACACTAACGACAGCTACAGCTCCATCGAAGCCCCCACAGCCAAGCTCATGCAGATATAACACGAGGACAACCAAGCCAAAGATACTACAGCTTTGCGCAGCAATGACGCATGTATGGTTGGCAAATGCGGCGAATGGCAGGGCAAGTTACATTGAGGACTTGAACAGCTGCTTTGAGGAAACCGAGAAGGGGATGACACGAACGCGGCACGTACGCGAGAGGAAAGGATACAGCCAGCCTTTCAATCTTGGCCCGAGAGTTGTCAGGGAATTGTTTCGAGAAAGGAATGAACGCCGTAATCGTGCGAGAGGATGCGCCTCATGAAAATTCCATATGCGGTATGTTGAAAAGGTGAACAACCCAACTGGGCAAAACATGAGGCGGAAGGCGCGCCGCAAGATGTCTATATCTAGAGTGCGGGATCAACCGCCGCGCCCTGTCAGCGCAGCGAGCCAGGACTGGTAAAATAGTGCGCGAGGCAGGCACGCGCGGCGAGTTTGAGGTGAGGAGGAAGGGACGCCAGAAAGCCTAATTGGGCGGTGTGTCCAAATACGGTATGTTGCGTGCTGTGTCTGCGGCGGCAGTGAAGGTCCGGGGAGGTAACAGCCGTTTGGTCTCGCGATGCACTACTGCAGAGAGAGGGAGACGAACCAGTTTGCAAACCGCCAATTCACAGCATCCGCTCGCCCAGTGGTGAAAGGCCCGCAGTGAGTCACAGTCAAGCCGAGTCAGAAAACGGAACTTGGAGCCGGAACATGTTGTCAAAGAGAGTCGTAGCAAGTATTGCCACGACCCGGCCTCGCGCCCAGTGTTCTTGATGTCTATAGATTGGAAGACGGTCCATGAAAGAGGGCGTGGTGATATTCAACACGCCGTCGAGTTGCCGTTGACAGCTGAAAGAGAGCGTGCCTGATTGACGAAGGACGCGAGGTTTCGCTTTGTCCTCCCGTGATAATCTAGGCTCATCATGTCTTTGTGCAAATCGAACTCGCGATCGTCGATGGATGAGATTAAAGACCAGGATGCGGATCGTCGATACGCGAAGATCCCGAAATACACACCTTCCCCACACTGAGTATTGACAGATGAAGGAGGACGAGCCAACGGCGCAGCGCGACGGATGAACGGATAAGCGATCCGATCCGCTGCTCCGAATTTCAGGGCAAGACGAAGACGCCCAACCGATGGCAGGATCTAAGTGCATCGTGGGGAAATCGTGTGCCATGAAAGAGTGGAGGGAGGCCGCCGTAAATCCTCTGGTTCCGCAGTTGGCGCTGCTATGATCCAGACACAGCTCACCTCATGTTCAATAAGCCTCTGGAACCCGGATAATACCAAATGACTCACATAGGTAGGCCCAAGACTCTGCCGCCGCCGCATGTTCATCGCAAAGACGAGCCGGCTCGAAGCTTTGGACGGTACAGTGCGAGGCTGGCAATGGGCACCGACGTGTTTATGCGCTGGACGAATTCTCGAACGCCCTAGGTGTAGCACAAGCTGACTGAGAAGCAGAAGAACCTTCGAGCATTTAAGCCCCGGTATCATGTATCGCTGCCCATGGGCCAAGGAAGGCTGTCAATGGGCCATCAAGGTGGGAGTAGTAAGCGGCATCAGGAGAACATAAACGGCGCACCGTGAGAGTTAAGGCGGCGCTGCATTTTCGGAAAATTGACATGGGCGTTGCAAGGTAGTTAAACTTGCTGGTCTACGTGGTTAGTTCCATCGGTCGGCACTTCCACGGAGAAGAGCCAAGACAGCTGGGATTTACTGCAGTTCAGGTCGGAAATTGGTGCCCGCAGAGGCTCCGACAATACAGGCTACGAGGAGACTGCATTCAAACTTGCAGCGGCCGAGTGATGGGGAGTAAATCGTGAGGCGGGACAGCGGGGAACCAAAATACAAAGATGGGGAAAAGCGCAAAAGCAGAAGATGGCTGCCGAGTTTCAAACTCCGATCTTGATACCATCATTCTCTCCTCTCCTCTTGCCACCATGTTGTGCGAGTCCTGCAAACACCCGCTGCTCCCTCCGGATGCTCTTCCTACGCCGACGCAAATCGAGGTGTTGCTAGAGTATCTCAGATCCTCCTCTGTACCACAAGATCCATCCGGTTACGAAGCAGCGATCTCCGCTTCGACGGCAGCTCGCATGCAGTACGATTCCCAGATCGAGAGACTGCAGGAGACCCTCGAACGCATGCGCACAGATCGTACGAAGCTTCAGGAGTACATTGACGCGTGTCGGAGCGTCTTCTCTCCAGTCCGGCGCCTGCCACCGGAGCTTTTATGCGAAATATTTGCTTCTGTCCCTGATCATGCCGAACCATGGACGGAGACCCCTGCAGATGTGGCTAAATTCCATCTGCTGAGGATCTCCGAAGTCTGTAACCACTGGCGCACCCTGGTTATCCGCACCCCAAGGCTTTGGTCCGATATTACCATTCGCCCATTTTGCTAGGCCACTGCTACTACACCTCTAGTCCGGTTTCTCGCCGCCTTACAGATGTGTCTGGGGCGCGGGGCACAACATCCACTCAGATTATCGGCGTCTTTGCGTAATATCTCTGTGTCGCCACCCGTACTCGAACTCTTCGGACAACACTCCGACCGTTGGCAAAACGTGGAATTTGTTGCGACACCAGACGAGCTGCATATGCTCCAGCATGCAAAAGGCCGGGTCAATATGCTGGAGAGAATTTCCTTGTGCATTTTTCCTGGGGGCTCGGGGGTCGACAACACCGACATATTTTTCGACGCACCGCGCTTGAAACACGTCCAGTTCTCCTCGCCGCTTGTGGTAGCCTATCTTCCCAGACTGCCATGGAAGCAGTTGCGCACGTTCGGTTGCCCTACTCCCCACCGCGCGCAGGATCTGATTAGCATCATGGCACTAATGACCAACCTATCCCATCCCGACGCGGCCTTCGAGCTTCAAAAATTGAACGCAGATCGCCTCGAGTGTCCCCTCCATCTGCCGTCCATTAAACCGACCATCTCCTCGTTGACCTTCCTTGTCGATGTGCCCAGGGATAAAGAACGCTTCAAGCAGATTCTCGGTGAAATTATGGGCTGCCTCACCCTACCGCAGCTACGCGAATTACATATTCGCAGTTCACTGACTTGGAATGTGACGCCTTGGCCCGGAGGCGAATTCCAATCCCTTTCCTCGCGATCTTCGTTCCACAACACGCTTCGAGTCCTCGAAATCCCCGGTGTGGGCATCGCAGAAGACGAGCTCGTCCTTTCTCTCGCGTCCCTTGGATCACTTGAACGCCTAATCCTTGCGGACCGACCCGGGTATGGCGATCATGATCTGGATGAGCATGTCCTCATCACAGACTCGCTCCTCCTGCGTCTCACCTGTACCCGCGACACTTCCGACCCGGGCCTCGTCCCACAGTTGAATTACATTCGCTGCACCTCCCTTTGCAAGTTCAGCACACACATTTTTTTCGACTTCATGGCCTCGCGCGCTGTTCCAAGCAGCCGGCAATTCGAGACTGTCGTCTGCTGCCACAAGGGAGCTTCACTCAAATTTGAACCAGACGTTCGTCACAAAATCTCTACTCTGGTTTCAGAGGGTGCCCTGAAATTTTGGACGGAGCATTTGTAGTTCGGTACGCACGCCTTCGTTCTCCTAGTCTGGTTCATTGATTTTCTTTCACAGGTCTCATCAAAGTGCTCTGTGTCTGAAAGTTATCCTACGCCAAAGAAATTGGTTCCCGACCGGTTTGACTCTTTTCCCCCTCAAGATTCCGAGATGTATCTGTTGCCGAGTTTTCGGGGTAATCTATGTTGGCACATTAGCGGTGAGCGGGAAAAGCTCCATTCCTAAGACTCCTTGTGCCCCGCCGCACCCCTGACGAGCTCTGACTCCCTCGGTTAGCCTCTTTGCCCAACGCGGTGGTAAACTCGTCCGATAATGCGGTATGTACAGCCCGCATTGCGGAAATCTGATTGTGCTGTTCATTCCCGATGAGAAGCCGAACCAGCGGTGTTGCAACTTGGACAAGGATCGGATAAGTGTGTGGAACGATAGGTTCATTTCTCTCACCGAATGCTGTCAGTGCAGCTGCTGTCAAATCAAGTGCGGAACGGCTCGCCGGTAAGCGATGAGACTTGACCACCTTCTGTGGGCGCAAAAGAATGGTTACCCGCATGTAACGGTGGGCGCGGTCACCTCGGGGGTCTAGCAAAGACGAACTCAGATGTACCAGCCGGAGCACCAAGCCGTCCGTCAAACCCGAGGGATGATGTTGGTTGCATTTGATGCAGGGCGGGCCGTCGAGCTCAAACCACCAGGTGGCGTCCAGACTGTTAACGGAACACTGACTCTCAGCTCACTAAGCTCAGTGCCGGAATCACCGTTTGTTGGTGGTGGACGGTGCCCAAGGGGCTTCGAAGATAAGGAATTTCCTTATATGGAAGGGGGGGAGGGGGGTCCCTTCGGCCGCGAAAAAAAAGTTTCATACCGAATTTTGGTTTTTGGTTCCGACCACCGCTAGGGCCCAGGGAAGGATTACAGACTAATTTTGGAGGCACATCATCTTTTGTAGTTCATTCTTACCCCCCCATGTCTTTAATTTGGTGGTCCTCCAACATCGCGAGGTCGAATTCGATGTTCAACAAGCCCTCAGTCGGGTGCAGAAATCGCAAACCGGGTGTATCAGTGCGGCAGAAAATCCAGACAAAATAAAACTGACTCCCTAGCAGTGACCACGGACTGTCTGGATGCAGGTTGCCGTGGTCCGAGATGCAGATAAATGGGTGGTTAGAGAGTTCCGGAGGAAAGCGGGAGCATGCGGAGGAGGAGAACTGATTGCCGAACTCGTGGGAACTTCCTAAAAAGGCGATATTACGTCATACAGAGGGGGGGGAGGGGGTCGCCCAAGTCTCTGAGAATAAACTTTCGAGGTGTAGTGCGGATTTCGCGAAAGTGGAGCCCCTTGACGGTGCCACGGCGCCCACGGAGTCGTTCAGGTGAACCACCGCAGGCCGGCGCCGGCGTTCTACAGCCAACTTTTCAACGCATGGTGGACCCACGGAACAGAAGCAACCACATCTCCAATGTTGATGTCACCGCCCTCATCGTGTCCACGCCCAGTTGAAGCCGGCAATCATAGCACGCCGATAGGTGCGTCAAGATTAGATGAGAAAGTAGATAATCGCGAGGTGGTCGCCGAATGACAGCTGATAATTATAAGCAGGAAGAAGACCGGAGCTGACGAATGTTTGCCAGACGCATTCCGCGAGGCGAGGGCGGTTTTCCACCCACTTTACTGGGTATCCCCAGAGGGAAAAAATGAAAAAATCACCCAGAAAGAGGGGATTTGAAGGGATTTCAGCAGGATCAAGTGAGGAGAGGTACATCTCGTATGTGTGTGATGGATTGCGAAAGAAACCCAAATTTTCTCGGCGCGCTACCGCGTGCACGACACGCGACGAAGTCGATGCGCTCGCAAGATATGCCGATTTTCACTCAGACTCGGCTTCGGATATTGTCAATTACTGTGCTATGGTCGAAAGCTTGAGACTACAGTATGCTGAAGCCCCAGATGCAAGGAATTGGAAGCTTCAAACGCCGCACGCAGCCGGTTTGAACAACAATAGTGATCTGAGGCAAAGTCGGTTATAAGGTTGATTTAAATTCCTGGGCCAATAGTCCCTCTACCATACCGCTCGGATATCTCATCCTGAGGTCAAAACAAGCAGAATGTAGAGGAGATGAGCGAGAAATGGGAAGAGCGTCGATGTTGATCGCCTGTCACAACTGTGACATGGCAGCTAACATGTTAGCTGCCACTCTCGTGTTTTACCATTTTGACGGTTAAAAAAAATTGTTTCAACTAACTCAGTATTACTTTGCTATGGACCTCGATCTCCCCTATTATTTTCGCGAATTTAGAGCCCCAGGTTCACGTGTAGTGGCCAGGTGGCAGGTAACATACACAGCCACTGGCAGGTAACAACCCAGCACAGCCGGCGGTAAACCGCGAGGGCTCGCCCGTGTCGGTCGGCCTTGCATGTCGGACGAGCCAGACAGGCTGTCTTGACTGCCTGGGAAGCCGGAGGTCGATTGGTGGACATTGGTGAATGCGCGGGAGACCAAGCGAGGTGCACACTAAGCAGCCACTAAGCATACCAGCAGCACGCGCGGGGTGAGTCAGATTCGAATGACTTGCGGATGAATAACCCACCCGTCGAGTCAGACTCTGTGGTGTCGGGAGCGATTTCGAGGTGAACTGGCTCAAGTTCCTGTGCTCACTGCTGTGGCTTCGAGATCGAATTAATTGATAACGCTGCACTCTGGCCCTCGAACGCGTTGCGTGCGGGCTCGTGCGGGCCGTCGAGGCACACATCACTTTCGCTATATTTGCTCTTCGGATAATCGGAATTCGACGGAAGGCTGACGCGTCTCCATCTTAATTGCATCTCCGCCCGACGTCGGGCTCAAACTATGCCGATCCCGGGTCTCTCCGCCACTCTCCGCCACTGGTGTTTCCTATCGGAGGTTCACTTCTCATATCTCTGTTCCTTGTACTTAGACTATGGGGAGATCCGTCCGAGTCCCGGACAATTGCATCTGCTATCTTCATGACGTGTGCGGGGTAAGTTCACCGCCACTTTTAATCCCCGTCTTATCTTTCAGCCGACACTAATCTTATCTAGACAGTTAATGACGCTAAGAGCCGGTGGGGTAGCCAGGAATTGATTTCCTTGCGCCGCTCGGGATTACGCATCTGTTGACGCCATGGGTGCAATATCGACGTCGGTGGTTCAGTTTGAGGTGAACTAGGTCAGTGGGGAGCCCGGGAGAAACTGAAGCTGAACCGATTCACACCCTCACTTGTGGTTCATTTTATTCGTGAAAGGACAAGGAAGGATGTCAGAAACCAGCAAGTGGTTCACGAGCTTGTTCTAGGAGGATCGAACCGTTTCGAACTGCTGAAATGTCAACTTTACATTAGTTCGCGAACAATTGGACGCAGAACAATAGAGGGAGGACAACAAGAGAATGCGGACACGAACAAGACGGATTTTGCACGCACCTCAGTCTATACACGGAAGTCTCACTTTGGCGCGGCGCAGATCGACCCATTTGAATTGGATCAACGGGTTCAATTTTGAGACCCGGACAACAGCTAGCTGGCGGTGTGTAGCCCAAGTGTCTTGTTATCTTCTGTTTAGAGAATGTTCTCCGATATTCCTTCACCGAAGGGAAACTCATAAGGTCCCTGTAAATGACACCGAAGCCAGGGACCATTGGTGTTGAACGTTGAACGTTGACTCCGCATATTTGCAATTCGAATAGTCAACGTTCAACGTTTCAACCCCAAACCGGCAAATCCCGACACGTAACGCGTGACGTGACCCTTCTGCTCCCAACCACCACCCACACTTTTCTGAGTCTGCGGAGTCTGGGATGCTCGGTATCTTTCCTTCCACACAACCACCCGAAACTCAGGAGGCAACAGGAGGCCAGAAGCCGCATTGGACTCTCGAGCAAAATTGCTTTTCTTCGCAAGGAGGGCGTTGCAATGCCTTGGCGGCGGAGACTCGGAGCTCTGAATTGATCTTTCACTTCTCAAGGCTTCATCGTAAGCCGGCCTCTAAGTATCCCACCCTCTGGGTTGCACACTTTCCGTGATTATACGACTTCGACCTCGCACTCCGTTTTGAATCCAAATCAAATCAAAGCCGCTCGTGAGTCGTGACACACTATTTCTTATCTTTCACATGTCGGTCTCGGTCTCGGTGAAGGACGCGCAAGCTCTCCAGCTTTGATCGCAAGAAACAAGCTCCCTCGCTCTCAAATTGAAGCTGTTCACTACAGTCTACAGACCACTCGCTTGCTCGCCGCGACAAAGCATTTCTTGTTTTTCACATGTCGGTCTCGGCGGTCAAGGATCGCTTAAAGAAACAAGTTCCCTCTCAAATTGAAGCTGTGCACTAGTACTACAGACCGGCACCGTCCTTCCTTGACCTTCCTTTCCTTGCAACATGTTCCAAGCACAAGACAGGCGCGCCCGGTTTTCGTCTCTCATGCAGCGCGCTGATTGTGATAACGCGACTCCCACGCTCGCTCCCGCTGACCGTGCTGTGGTCCAAGTTACATACGTCTAATAAGCGAAGTACGAGCTTCGGGGCCAAGGGCTGCTAGCGCAACCAAGCGCCACTGGCAACAAATTTACAATCGTATCATACTGCGGATGAGCTTGGAATGCTTCTGCAGACTGAGTTTCATTATCCCAAACGCTCCAAAAAAAAAAAAAAAAAAAAAAACCTCTCATACTATCCCGTGTAACATGGTCTCATTTCATACTACGGGCAAGTTTAACATCCGATTTCTATCCTCCGAAAAACTTGTCGTATGATCCCTCCCATCCAAAGTGGTCCCATTTCAATGATCGCACAGAACAATCACTGAGTACTGATCTCTCAACCTGGCAACCCGACCGCGATCGTACTTGTCGTATGATCTCACCGTGGTCTGAGTTGATATAAGTATTGCATCCAATGCCGTCCCTCTATATCTCGACCACACGTCTACCCTCGAATTCACCCCACAACTACGACTGTACCCATGTCCGCCACCCTAGAAGCCTCGCGTCCCCCGAACGTTGGCATCCTCGCAATGGAGACATACTTTCCTCTTCGTGTCCGTCGTTCACTAGCCTTCATCTGCTCTTGTTTTGACGCTCCTACAGTGCATCTCCGAAGCCGACCTCGAAGACTACGACGGTGTCTCTAAGGGCAAATATACCATCGGTCTTGGACAAGAATACATGGCCTGGCCGGACGATAGGGAAGACATTAATTCGTTTGCCCTCAATGGTCCGTAAACACGTTACACGTCATTTTCACTGCACATAACCCTTTGATAGCGGTATCCGGTCTCCTAGAAAAATACAACATCGACCCCAAGTCCATCGGCCGCATCGACGTCGGGACGGAGACGATCATCGACAAGTCCAAGTCCGTCAAGACGACGCTCATGCGCCTGTTTGCCGCGTCCGGAAACACAGACATCGAGGGCATTGACTCGAAGAACGCGTGCTACGGCTCGACGGCGGCGCTGTACAACGCGATCAACTGGGTCGAGTCGCGCTCGTGGGACGGCCGGAATGCGATTGTGGTTGCGGCGGACATCGCCGTCTATGCCAAGGGCGCCGCACGGCCCGCGGGAGGTGCGGGTGCGTGCGCTATGCTGATTGGCCCCGATGCGCCCCTGGTTTTTGAACGTGAGTCCCATTTTTCGTCTACGACGTGGGCGATATACGACTTGCGATATAGCCATCCACGGAACGTACATGGCCGATACGTACGACTTTTTCAAGCCCAACCTTTCGTCCGAATACCCGGAAGTCGACGGACCCGGATCAGTACTGACTTACATACAGGCCCTCGACGCCGCTTACAGCGCTTATAAAAACAAAACGGCCAAGGCCGCAAAGAAGGCGCATCTCAACCACAGCGGCGACGCTGCCTCGCCGTTCTCTCTGGAAGACGTTGACTATGCACTCTTCCACAGCCCGTACGGCAAGCAGGTCATAAAGGGCCACGCACGCATGCTCTACAACGACTTCATGACCGCGCCTCATGCGCCGCATTTTGCCAATATCCCCGAGCCCGACGCGCTCCTCTCCACGACGCTCGCCGCGTCGATCACGGACAAGCACGTCGAGAAGACGTTCATCGCGGCGGGCAAGAAGTCATTCGCGGCCAAAGTGGACCCGGCGATGGCGTGTTCGCGCCGGCTGGGGAACATGTACACCGCGTCGCTGTACGGGTGCCTTGCGTCGCTGCTGTCGACGGTGCCGTCGGCGGAGCTGCTGGGTAAGCGCGCGAGCCTTTATGCCTTCGGGGGCGGCTGTGCGGGGAGCTTCTGGACGCTGCGCATCAAAGGCGACACATCGGAAATCGCGCAAAAGATGGATCTGCTCAACAGGCTGAGGAACATGAAGGTCGTGCCATGCAAGGAATTTGTCGACGCTCTCGAAGTATGCTCCTTTTTAGTTTCCTCACGTCCTTATTCTCATTTCTTATTTCGCTTAGCTCCGCGAGAAACACCACAACGCGGTTTCGTATACGCCCGAAGGCTCTTTAGACAACATTTGGCCGGGCGCATACTACTTGGAGAGCGTCGATGAGAAGTATCGGAGGAAATACGCCAGGGCGCCACTTGCGCAGTAAACCTCATAAAATTCTGCAATAGATAACTATAGATATTTAGATCCCTATAGTATTGAGCGTAATCTAGACATTTTTCGAGCCGTTTCCATTGATACGTACATGGTGAATTACATCGTTGTTTGCAACGTGATCTAATCGTACCACCTGAACCCCGTCTTATCTTCTACCGATGCTGATTTTGAATGACGCCAGCCCCAGATAAAGATTGCGGGATAGCCAGGACATTTATCCTGGGACCTGCACTCTGTTGGCGCCATCGAGGACGCTGGCGGCTGACGTCAGTGGTTCAGTTTAATCTGAGTTTACTTACAGACGAGCTGCGGCTTGAATCGTTCGCATTGATTGACGGGGTCTAGCGCTTAGCTAGTCTCCGATAGACAGACGCTCTAACTCACTTGTTACAGCTAATGACAGTACCGAGGGCGCGAATCGAAAATTGCCATTTTGGGCAGATTTTGATCCCGGCGAAAGAATTGCCTGTATCTCGCTGAGTTTGGCACGTATGGACCTGAAAACTAGCCAGATAATTCGGGCTAATTCGTGCGCAATTAGTGATAGAGCCAGTAGGCCTAAAATATTGTAGTTCAGATCCGCTACATATCCCATAGCTAAATGCTTATGGCCAAGTTGAGACGCGATGTGCATGAGTTTGCGGACAAACCATGTCACTCTGGACATAACATATGCTCTAGAGGTGCAGGGTAGTCCTCTGGGTCGCTTCATCTTAGGATTTAGCTCAAAACTGAACTTGACTTGAAAGTCAGAAGTTCAATGAGAATCGCAATGAGCCTGTAGGGCACTCGGACGGGCAAAACAATAGTGACGGCTCTATGAGAAGCTTTGTAATAGTCACTTATTGCTACACTCAAAAGGCCAGGCTTTTCGGACAAGCACTGGGACTGCAGCAACGAAATCCGGTGTCGGGAGGCTCGATTTGTAGGGGACCTGAGATATGATATTTTGACCCATCTGACTCTATCACTAATTGCGCACGAATTAGCCCGAATTATCTGGCTAGTTTTCAGGTCCATACGTGCCAAACTCAGCGAGATACAGGCAATTCTTTCGCCGGGATCAAAATCTGCCCAAAATGGCAATTTTCGATTCGCGCCCTCGGTACTGTCATTAGCTGTAAAGCGTTCACCGGGGATGATACAATTCCGTGAAATGTTCAACAAAGTTTGAATGGAAAGGCTTCGAGGAACAATTTTGTTGAGTCCGCGGAAGACCACCATATAGTCCAGAAAAAAAACAGGGTCCCGTTAGTTTGTGGGCGCAGGAACGTAGAATGGAATGAAAACGAAAGCCAACACCGCGGAAGAATGATGGGGAGGAGGCCAAGTGCCAAAATAAAGAGCTAGAATGGAAATCAACCCCGCGGACTGAGACGAGTTGCGTAACAGACTAGACGGTGTTCCTGTTGGACTTTATTGAGTGTTGGAATAATGTAATAAGTCTTGCATTTGAATCATCTCCCTGTCCGGGTATCCTGGACTCAAAGTACGAATAATCGCACTGCATTGTGGTCACTGATTCTGGAGAATTGAACCAGGTTTCGAGAATTGAACTTTACTAGTAGAATCGAAACCTAACCGAAAGAGGCACAGAATTAAGACGGTGTGAGCCGGTGGGAGCTGTTGCCCCGAGGAAAATAAAAGAGCTTGATCGTAAAGCACATGCGTCAAGTCTGGAAGTGAGCGCACGTTCTGGCATTCCTTTATCGCGAGAGGGGGGTGTAGTCAATTGAGGGGCTGCGTTCAAAAAATTCTAGATTCCAAGGGTCCAGGCCAGGAGTTGATTCCACTGACAAACATTCCGAACGCTCGCGCTCACATACAACAGATCTCCTAAGCCGGTCTGGACCTAGTCAAAATAAAACGGTGTGCGTGAAGCCAGGAACCGCAGGGGTCCTGAATGAATCAACATTTAAAAACCGCTGGCATATATTAGCGGATCACGGAGGCAAAAGCGAATGTGAGGCACGAACAGAGTCCTAACTGTAGAAGGACAGGGAGAAATGTACCCCTGTACTCCGCGCGACGCGCCGCGATCAACGAGCCAGACGAGCGAACCCGATCGTCTGAGTCGCGGTGGTTTGGTTTGTGATGGACAGGCGAATTTGAGGCTCCTGAAGTTGCGTTGGCCAATATGGGCTCAGTGTGGCCGCGGGGACAGCCCAGCGTCATGTGTGCGAATTTCAGAGAAGTATGGCGAAAGGTTCAGGGGAAGAAGTCTCATGGCTTCGAGGTATCAGTAGTTCAACTAATAATTGAAGCTCGTACCTCGCTTGTTAGAAGTTCAACCCTAGTTCAACCCGCGGATCGGTCGAAATCACAGAATCGCAGCTGGTGGCTCGCGAACTTGATGCCAGACCAGACACCGCGCACACACTTCGACTAGATGAGTTGAATTATGACGGTCAAGACAAGCTTGGCTGTGAGTCGGGGGTCGAAACCAGTGTTCAAAGGGAGAAGGCGAAGAAAATCATAAATATGCAAGTTGTGAATGGAATGAAATCGAGCGCTTTGGAACATGAGTATTCGGTGGAGGTTCGAATGAGACCCCGAATGCATCAGGAGCACCAGAAGAATTTAGACTTGCGCATCCTTGCTAGAACCCAGCGATCCCGAGGGAAAGTTTAAGTTGTATCGAAAATTTGTGGGCGACTGAGGAAGACCGCGGCGGCGCGAACGTGACAAGGATTCTAAGACCGAGGGACCTCTTTGGCCGAGGGTGCGCATGAGCAGGTCCGAGGTCGAGAGAAGTTTGCTTTGTAGTAAATACAAGCTGCAGCCAGAAGAATAATTAAAAGTGGAACCAACGATCTGCCAGTGAGAAGTCCGCGTGCGAGCGAGGAAGGAAGCAGTCCCAGTGATGAAGGCAACGGCGATACCAATTGAGCACACAGCAAGCCAGCTATAGAAGATTGACTGGATTAATATTCTTGAAGATCTGCCAGTGAAAAGTCCGCGCGGCAGTCCCAGTGATGATGGCCAAGGCGATAACAAAATTGCGGTTGCGACTAGAAGACATGTTTGAAACGTCAGGTTGAGCAGGAGGAAGCATTCAAGCTGCACTCTCAAAAAGAGAGGCGTATCGGGGAAGTAGCAGTCCCAGTTATGGAGGCAACGGTGATACCAAAACTGCAGTTGTGACTGGAAAAGAAGGTTGAAATAGTCCGGTTGAATAGGAGGAAGCAGTTCTCGCGGGGAAGTAGCAGTCCCTCTCATGGAGGCAACGGTGATACCAAAATTGCAGTTACGACTAGAAGACATGGTTGAGAAAGTCCGGTTAAACAGGGGAAGCATTTCAGTGGATTTAAGGTGTACCCTAGAAGGAAGAGGTGCAGCGATCGCGAGGAAGAGAAAGGACATTGGAGAAGAAGGACTCTGCGTTAATGCCCTAGAGCCAAGCAGTGTAGAAGAAATACGAGAGAGGCAAAGGAAAAGCCGTCCGCGGGATCGGCGGCGCGCGCTTCCGAAGGACCGAATTCTGTTCTTTCGACGAAACTCTGAGATATCTCAAAGGCGGCCGAGTGGAACGCAGGAAGCACCTCAGGGGCACCGCCACAGAAGGGAGCTAAGGCAGTGGAAGATGGCAAATGGAGAATATACATGGTTAAAGTTGAGCCAAGAAACCCATGCCGCCAATATTTTTCCAACGCGTTAGTCCAGCGGCGTTTTGGGTGGGGGGACACGAACCACGCGTAGAGCCACGAGAAAGTTCCGATGGGACATGGTGACACGTTCGAAAGTGTGGTCACGATCGAAAAGCCGTAGTAGCTGAGCTGGTTGGAATTGAGACCGTGGCTTCGGGAGAACACTTGAAGGGAGTCGGAGTGATTGAACCAGCACGAGCAGGCTCGGGAAATCCGGGGACGGTGGAACTCACGTCGTTGAAATCATGGCTGGCCTCGTGAGAACGCCCAAGAGAACTTTACATAGAGGCCCCTGAGAGTCAAAAATTGAAGCGGAGAAGTGAACCAAAACAAACACGCCCACAGATTCGCGACCCTATCCAAACCACCGCAAAATTGACCCTTGGCCACGATCGAAAAAATACAAGAAACAAGCTGTCCTCAGGCTGTGTTGTTCCGAACCCAGCTTCTGATGCGCTCAAGAGTGTTCGAACCTGCACTGCATGCCCGACTCGGATGCACTTCCCCCCATATACGGATGATGGATATAGTTGCTAGCCGCAAAAGAAGAAAGAAGCGCGCAACGAGGAGGGTGAGTCGGAACTTGCCGGACACACGTACAATTTAAACAAACCTGGGTGCGAGGGTGCGCATCAGCACAGCACAGCAAAGTGAGGCTGCAACGCGGAATTTGAGGTGGGCCAGAATAACCAAAGGAAGCGATTCGACTTCGACTCGAGCTCGGACTATGGCGACACACGTGAGGGAAAGCATGCGCTAGGGTCGAGTCTGAATCAGAAAAAAAGAAAAAATCAGCAACGCGTCTGAGGAGCCGAACATCAACGTATGGGTACCTCAGGCTGCGGAGTCAGTACATGCAGCTTCGAAGGAGACGCAGGTCTAACATTTACACGGAACGAGGGTGCAAAAAGCCTACCTAGATCGTAAGTGAACACATTTCAAACACGATGTACGAGTTCAGACTCAGACCTTTGGATTTTGGATTTACGATTTAAGCTCCAGGATGTCATTGTAGGTGTGTGTGAGCCTGAGGTTGCAGACGTGTTATCACGCTGTCCAGTGTCCGGTTGCGGTTTGCAGGCGCATGTTGATAGCACGGGTTGAGTACGGCGTCGTCGAGAATAAAAGTGGTAACCGTAAGATGCAGCCCCGCCGAGGCACGATCTCCGTAGCACATATCTTGGATACTCAACTCAGACCGAATCGAATTTGAGTTGATACGGACTGGTTCAGACTGAGATATCCAGGAGGAAAGCGCAACGGTCTAGAGGATTCTGGATTCTGCGCGTCGATATTGTAGCATCCCATCTCTGCTCGTCGATCATACCCAGATTGGCGAACTGGTTGGAGGGACGACCAGATCGACCAGCGTACTTAGTCGCATAGAATCCTAGATACGCACAGATTCAGATAGGCGAGCCCACAGCGGTCCACAGTGGTCCACAGTGGGCGCATAGATATGGGCTGGACGCCGCCCAGCCTCGACCATCCGTCAACGCTAAAAATAAGCGCTCGTTTGACAGCGGGATCGGGTTTCCCCCGTTTCCCCACACTCGATAAGATTCGCGGTGGGTGAAAGATAACTCGGGATCGCGCCGGATGTTAAATTTGACGCATATGGGTCCGCGCCGGGTCGGAGGCAGAGAGTAGCCTGAGAGATTTGAACGGACGGATTGCAGAAGAAGTCGCGTGGCGCTTGAATGCCGAATGCCAAAATACCTGTCCAACTTCAAGCTTGAGCCGGGGGAGGAGCACCTCCGGTCGGATCGATGGACAAGAGACAGACAGACAATTGAAGAACTCGGAAGAAGACACACATCGGAAGAAGATGGACCATGGCAGATGGACCGTGCAAGTGCGCTTCTGAAGAGTTCTAAAGTCGGGATTCCGACCCGGGGTGCGGAGGGCCTTGGTGGGCGGAGGTCATGCGGCGTCGTTGGCATTTCTGATGAAAGAAAGAAGGAGGTTGGAAGACCCACAATCCGATGAACACGAAAGAAAGAAAGGTGGGTCGAGGATGAGCCTGCGCCCGGCGCCGCGCCGAGAGTTGAGCATGTGGGCGTTGGCGTATCCAATGAATGAACGAACGAACGAAACCCCGTGTGCTATGTTCCGGCTGCGGCCTGCGGGCCAACACGTACGCGTCGCGCCGTCGGAGCCTCGGGTAGCACCCGTTCGGTTGAAAAAAAGACAGCGAAAAAAATGCGTATGCGTATGCGTTGAGCCGGTGAGTCAGCGGAAATACGTGGGTCGGAAACGGGCGGGGGATTCCGAATTCGGGTGGATTCGGATTCGGATTCGGGTTGGGTCGCAGTAGTAGCTGTAGTGGGGACGGTAGCAGTTGCACAGGGGATGAGTGATACGCCGGGCGGGTACGTGTGCGATTACAGAGAATCAGAAACAGACGCGGAGGCAGAGTGCTGAGTGAGACAAGACGGTGACTTTGTGAGTCAGCCGTGCGTGCCGCCGAGTCTCAGTCACATTGCAATGCGGTTGGAACTTGGTGGGCGCAGAGGTGCGTCTGTGTGCGTTCGCAGAAGGGGTGGGGAGGCTAGGCTAGGGGTGGGCAACGGTGGGCATGGGTAGGCGCGTCCACTTGCAGGCGCGATAATCGCACAGTGCAGGATTCGAACCGGCCCAGTTCGCTGACTCAGTTTGCAGTCCAAAAGGGGCAAGGGGCAAAACGGCCCATTTCCATTCCGTCCGATGCGGGTGGGGTGCGCAGCTTATAAAAGGCCACCATGATTCACCCAAGTCCCCGTCTATCAATCCGCCTCCTTGCGTTCAAAACAGGACTTGCGATACCTTGACTTGTACTCGAGATGACACGCTCCGCCTCGCCCAGCGGCACCATCGAGTTCTCCTACGACTTCCCCGTCGCCTCCTCCTCTTCCCTCGCGTCCACCCCCACCCGCAGGACACGCACACGAGCAGCAACGCGCACACCCACCCCGCCCCGCGCACGCACGCACTCCCCGCCCGCACCCGCCGTGCGCCCGCGCTGGGAGTCCGCAAGCGTGGAGCCCGAGCTCGGGCTCGACGACGACCCGGTCGACTACGACGCCTTCGGCTACCCGCACATCGGCGCCCCGCGCCACGCCCTGCCGCACACGGGCAACCAGTGGCAGCCGCGCGCATCGAGTCCGACCTACCCGTATCCCACTGCCGCAGCGTACTCGGACCCGTACGCCTACGCGTACCTGACCCTCCCGCCCGCGGGCTCCTCGTGCGACAGCGCCGCGAGCGCCCTCTCCTCCGCCTCCGCCTCCGACTCGCACGCCCACGGCCGCTCCCGCGCGTCGTCGTGGTGTCCCTCGCACAAGGCCAAGGACGAGAAGGAGTTGAAGCAGCACACCCATGGGCACCACGCAAAGATCCGCAAGGCCCGGCGCAGCGTCGACTCGGACTCCCCTCCCTCGTCCGCGTCGCACTCGTGGTTCTCCAACCACGGGCACGCGCAGGCGCACTCGCACACGGACCTCTCCGAATTCGAGCACGCGCATTCCCACTCGCACGGCGCGTTCACGCACTCCCCGCTCGAGCAGTCCTTCCCCGCCTCCGCTTTCTCTTCCTCCTTCCCCTCTTCCTCCTTGCACTCCCCCCACTCTCACTCCCACTCTCACGCGTACCTGGACGAAGACGCAGAGGAGGGCCACTCGCACGAGAAGGAAAACCGGACGCCGCGGCACAGTCTCCGGCACAAATGGGCCGCGCTGAGTCTGCGGGTGCGGTTTGGGGTGTTTCGCGCGAAGAGGCGGATGCGGGACAGGGTTATGAGTTTGTGAGTGTCTGCGTCGACACTTGTCCGCGACACCTCCCTCCCCTTCGTCACGCCACATCGCGAGGCGCACTGTATCCATATTTCGTCTTCATCCGCGGGCGCAGCTACATTATCTGCGATACCCCACCCTCACCCTCTCCTTGCGTGCCCATCATCTCGGGGCACGTACACTCGCCGTCATCTTGCCGCGCATTGTCGCGCATGACATTCGTCGCATAGCACTTGGCACTTGACATTCACACTCGTCATATAGCTTTGGCTTGACATTTTCGCGCTGACATTCGTCTTCATCGCATAAACATTTCGCATTATGCACACCTGTAGCACTTAGCACTATACATTTCTCGGAGTCGTAGCTGTACGATATCGATAGTTCGGAGCAGTAAAAGAAATAACGAATAAAGAATAAGAAACTTCACAAGCGTTACGAACGAATTCGACTTTGAGCGCCCTCGTCCTCGAAATAATCAAGCGCTATCGGGCCGGCAAGTCGCCGGTCCCACTGTGGAGGTACTTGGGCGCGGTCATGTGCCAGTGCGCGTCATCGGTTACAGTAGGATGAAACCATCGCACGCGTCATGCCGCCACCGACGTCCCTCGTGCCATCGTCTCATATCTTCTCGCATCTCTCGCATCTCCTCGCAGCAGCGTAATTTATAAAGCCACCGGCGCGCGCGTCATCCGTTCTCGCACTTGTCTCCAACATATCTTCTCTCATATCTTCTGACTTCTGCAAGTCTCTCGAAATCTCGCTGGTTCGGTTCGGACCGTTTCCTTATGCGTCGATTTTTGGAACTCATGCGTCGATCTTGCTCGGTCTCGAATATTCTCCAGCCCTCCCTCGCGGGATCCCACCGACTCCGTAATCACACCAAAAAATGTGAAATTTTGGCCCAGATGAACACCCCGCTGAAAGCAAAGGTTTCCGGCCCCAAGCTCAAAACGTTGCGGGAAACATCAGTTTCGACCGCAGTTTCGGCCGGAATGCGCCGAAACAATAAGTTTCGGGCCGGCCGAACACGCAAATCAGGCTGAAACAGCAGCCGAATCCAATGGTTCCGCTTGCGTGTTCGGTTTGCACCCTAAACCAGTGTTTTCGACTGGGTGTTCACCTGAGCTGAAATTTCCCTTTTTTTGGTGTGAATGTGTAAGGGAATAGCGAGCGCGTCATCGTCCTCGAATCGTCTTCGCCACTGTCGTCCTCGGGAATCCAAACTTTTATAAACGCCTAGGACTGGGAGGACAGCGCGAGAAACCGATGACACGGTGGCGCAGGGACACGTTGGTCGCAGCAGACGGAGAGTGTGTAAAGACGAAGAGCTGACGACGCGACGAAGAGGGATGTCGCTGACTCAGACTGATGGCAAGCGAGCAGCAGATATTTGTTAGAGACAGGGAGAACGCGCGTGGGTAGAAGATGACGCGGCGGCGCGTGCGGTGTATCCACGACCCGAACCAAAAAAGAAAAGGACTCGGACGCGTCGCTTTTGTAATTGAAGATGTGCACGGCGCGTGCGCTTCATCGGAAACCCGAGGCGGCATTGATGTAGAATGTAGGGTCCAGGGAAAGCAGCGAATAAAATCAGGGACTGTTGAGTTGGGTGAACACGCAAGAACGCGCAAGGAGGTCCCAGAAGGTAGTTCGTGGATGCATCGGCTGTAGATTCCAAGATCCCCGAACTTGCTTTTTTTTTTTTTTTTTTTTTTTTTTGCGATCGGGGAGGTCCCCAGTCGAGACTCAGAGACCCGTTGTGAGTTTCAAACGTTCGGCCCTCAGGCGACCATGAGTACACAAACGAAAAAAAAAAAGAGTAGCACGTGGGGCGGGTCAAGGATGAAGGACGCGTCAAAGACGAGAATAAACATCGGCGACGACTTTCTGCGATTGGGGAGGGTGAAAGTGGGTCCTCGGGCTCGCGCTCGGACTCGGATGAGCTTGAGGACGGAGATCGAAGGGAGCGGATAGAACGGGGTGAAGGATGAGAAAGATGGAACGGATTCACGAGGCCGAGATGGGAATGTGAGTAACAGATAATAGCCATGTTGGTTTAAGAGGGACAGGCGAGTCGGTGTGGTCGGAATTCGGGGGAACGCGGTAGTCAAATAAGTGTTGAAAACTTGAGAAAGTCCGAGGGTGCAAAGAAGAAAAAAGACAGAGTCCGAGTCCGAGTCCGAGTCGGCTGAGGACAGAGGGGAGGCGCTTCACCCGAAGTGGCCCGGTTTTGACACCGGAGGCAAAGTCCGTGGAAGGCGCCTGTGAACTTCCGGCGAGGAAGTAACCTGGAAGGCACGCAGGAAAGTACACAGGCAGGCACGCGGGCAGTCGCCCGGCAGCCACGTTTCAAACAGCCGACACCAAGGTCGAGTCCCGGCCCGCGCGCGGCTACCCGGGCGGCTCCCGGGACCGGGCTGCTTTCCGTTGCAAACCTGCCATAGCCAGGCCACGCTGCAACTGCCTGCGTACTGCCGTGCTACCTGCCGGCACACCTTCCGGCGCATCTTCCTGTGCACCTTCCTGGCCGGAAGATCACAATCACCTTCCTCGGACTTTGCCCCCGGTGTGAGGGAGCGTGTAGAGAACAAGTCATCGCCATTGATTTTTAAAAAAAATATTGAAATTTGAGTGCGGCCCAGAGAATCCCGGATTAGAGTAAGGATCCGGTTTGGGGGGAGCTTGTAGCTAGGTCATGCCAGCCTTCGATACTGGTTTTGTGCGTACGAGCAGAAAACAGGGTGGTTTCTTCAATGTCCACTGGAATTGTGGACAGCGGAGGACGGAGACTTTGCACGCCCGAGAACAAAACCAAGGGCTTGGAATATTCGGAGGTGGACTTGCGGGGAAGGTAGAAGATCGATTAACAGTAGGAGTTTTGCGCGTCCGGGACCGAGACCATGGTATAAAATTCACTTTTACATCGTCCTGCCTGCGAAAATAAAATAAAAATAAGGTGAAACTCTAACACACCAACCGCAAGACTTGGACTCCCCTTCCTCACAACTCACAGCGAGAGCTTGACCTGCAGCGACGAGGCCGCGTGAGGCTGTCGACCAAAACGCTCAAAAATTAACGTGGTTGTAGCGGTTCAAGCCGAAAACGGACCACGTCCTTCGCAAAGGACAGGGTGATCTGACCTCGTCGCTTGAATTCGAGCTCCTGAATGAAGAGAAACGGGGATCAAGGAGCGTCAGCTGCGTGGAGCCCAGGCAGCAAGTTGCAAAATGATGATCGCGCAGGCTATGCATTCAGTTGAAAGAAAAGAGTAAACGTGAAACGGAGACATACACTTTTTTTTATTGAGTATAAAAGGGCGGGAAGCCTCTGTGCAGGAGGAGATTGGGCGTGGGTCGGTGTGGAACGCCAATCGAACCCCTGTAATATTCGGCCTCACTGTGTCTAAGCGTCGTCAACTCTTGGTTCGCGACGGGCACGACGACAACTGGCAGCCCTGGACCCCTCTTTCAGGATGAGGAGCCTGTCCGGTTGGTCAATTCGCCCCCAACGTGCGTGCAGTCGTGGCTAATCGTGGACGTTCTCGCTTGGACATCAGGGCTGTGGGTTTGCTTCTCGCTAATCCCAGTGCATATAGTGTCCCGAGCTTAGAAGCGTCACAGCGCAAGCCGGCTTAGAGTGCGAGATAACAGCTGAGCAGATGTTTCGCCCAGTGTGCGACGTGGCTTCTGCGTTCCTGGCTGTCCTGGCGGTGTGAGGCGAAAGCTGCTCCTTGGTGGCCCCAGGCAAATGCGTGCCAGTCACTGTGTTTGAAAGAGTAACAAAAGAGTAAACTGGAGAGCCGACAGAACCCGAAAAGCGGATGGTGGTCGGAGGCGGGTCACGTCACGCGTTACGCCTCGGGATTTGCCGGTGGAAGCTGAAGTCGAATTAATAAATCGGTGAGTGGCATAAAATCTCACTGGACGTTTGATCAAGTAAGGCCGTGAGATTCAATCCTAAGATTGATAATAATAAAAAAGATGAGGATTGGTGTTCGAATTCAAAATGCGGATCCAACTTGGATCCAACGTTCAACCTATGTTTAACCCTGGCTTCGGTGTCATTTACACGGACCTTATGAGTTTCCCTTTGGCTGAAGGGATACCAGAGAATATTCTCTAAACAGAAAGTGACAAGACACTTGGCTACACATCGGGAGCTGATGGCTGAGACATCTGAGACGTCGCACTACAAGATTCCGACTTCTCCTCCTCCGGACATCCCGACCCGTCCCAACACAACTGAAACCGATGTTATTGCCGTGGACTCGTCCGTCTTGGCCGTTGGGTTGGAAATTGGGAAGAAAAGGGCAGCCGAAGACGATGGACGCCTAATCGATCTTCGACGGGAGCGTGGTCTCGTCCTCCCCGGAGAATCCGTCCAAGAGGGAGAGGGTGCCGTAGCCGATGAGGAGTAATTAGCCCCGCGCAACTTTTGTCCAGGAAGCCGGCTTGGTCACGTGGCCGCGAAATTCCCCAATAAAAGCACGAAGCCGTAGTGGTGCCCTTCTCCAAAATTCCCTTTGTCGATGAAAGTTGCTTGCCGCCCAGTTCCGGTCCCGCATATCTTCTTGCACGGGCCGATCCTGCGTCGTTTGTCCCTCCCTGTTCATGAGCTGGACGCCAACCATTGGGCGCCGGTAGAATCATTTCCGGACTTCTTCCAATATCGTCTTCGTCCCTTGGTGTACTTCCTCCATTCCGCCGTTACACAAGGATTCGAGAAGGAAGTGGCATTGGCCAACTATTCTGCGCCAGAAATATCCGAGATAAGATATTGGTTGACCCGGATTATCCTTCATTGCGTGAGTTTCCCCGTAGTGCACCTTCCCGGAATTTATTTCCAGATCCTGATTCCTTCCTTGGAAATAGCGTTTATTGGATCTAGCCAAGTCCGCCTACATCGTCCAGTATCTGGATGACTGGGCGATACCGTTTCCGGCCGAATTCGATTATCCTGGAGAGAGTGTTGTCATGTTCGAAATCCTTTATAGGATTTGTTATGTCCTTGGCTTCCCAACCTCCCAACACATTGTTGCGCCCTTGGACAAGAAAACCCTTCACTGTGCCATCCTTTCCGCACGTGAATCCCAGGAGCGGGGCAATACGGCCCGCGATTTTTATCCCTTCGACGTTTCCGGCGAGTTGACCGATCACTCGTATTACGACGACGAGTACGGCGTTCCAATCCCGGCCGTTTTATACGGGAACCAGTCTTCCCAAGTTGGAAGCTGTCTGGACGCGTCTATCGGGTGGGAATATATCTGCGGCGAGGAGGAAGGGTCGGGAGAGGAGTCGGGATAGGGGCTTCCGCATGTTTGTTCGTATTTCTGAAAGGTCCATTTCTTGCGCGTCTTGGTCACATGCACCAATTTTCTTCAATCTAAACTTCGCATATTTGCATAATTTGCCTTGGGAGTGATCAATTCCGTTCGGCCACCGTGAGGGATTTTACTCGTCTCCTCGATGCTTGGTGAACTCCAGTTTCACTTGATTCGTTGGCGCGTCAACTTCCTAAATTTCCTATACTTCGTTCCGTCTACGGGCTTCTTCCCGGAAATTCGTTCCTGTGAGGTCTTCCTACGTGATTCCTGATTCCTGGTTCCTATAGCCGGTCCGTTCTTATTTTTGGCGACCGTTTCTTCTGTTTCATAGTTCCTGCCAATTTCGTCCATGACGGTTCGTATCGTACCCGAATTTCCATTCGGGTAGATTTGCCGAATTCGGCCAGATCTACGTTCCCGGAGAATGTTTTCGAGGAGATGATCTTCGCTTCCAGGTGGCGCGTAGCAGTCACGTGATCCTCCGATCAGATCTCGGACAGGGGCCTTCTTATAGCACCTAGATCAAATAAAACGCGATATTTTCCGCGCCTTTCCTTCCCTTCCCTTGAACGACGCGTCTAAACGCGCCCGCCGCCTCGTGGCATCCGTGGGACCATCCCGAACCTTATTTCGCTGCGCATCAGTCTTCGATCAAAACATACCGATTTAAGGTGCGTCCATTCAATTCGTCCCTGGCCTCATTTCTGACTCCATTCTTCTTTCTTCCCAACCGCCACGTCCTCACTCTGGCTTCCACATTCCTCCTTTCTTGCCTTGTGTACTTCTCGGCTCTGGCGACTTTTGCGCTGGGGTTCTATCTCGGTCGTTTGTTGTATGGCCCCTGGACACAGTAAACCTCTTCGTAGGAGCAGCCGCGAACGTCGTCCGCCTCCTTCGCCTCCCTCAGCTACTCTCAGGAAAAGCGGCCGGTCGAGTAAGATCGTGGTGAATCGAAAGTCTTCGTAAGTCGCCGCCGTGTCCCTCCCTTTCAACGATGTTGACCGATCCCCGTAGGTTAGCAAACAACGCGTCTTCTGTGGAATCTGCCACCGAATCTGGCTCGGATTCACAGGAGTCGACCTCCTCGCAGCCCGCCTTCTCCAAGCGCCGCGCAGCCTCTACTTCCTCCGACGACGTACCCCTTTCGCGAGCCGTTCCCGAACGAATGGGCAAGAATCGCGGCCGAGTCGAAGCCGACGACGACGTGGTTATGGAGGAGGAAGACGCCGGCGAGGCCTGTGCCTCTGGGGTTCGCGAGACGCGGAAGGGCGATAAGCGGAAGGGGAAGAAACCGAAAGCCACTCCGAAAGTGACTGAGCCTCCCGCAAAACCCAAATCTTTGTCGCAGGTTGCCGCCGATCGTTCTGAATCCCCTGTCGCATCCACCTCCCAGCCCGTTGAGATTCCTCCGGACTATATCAGGACCGACCTCCAATCGTGCGCTGACCACGCGGATTTTGAATGGGCCAACATTAAATTCCCAGTTTCTCTTGATGAATCCACCGTCATTCCTCGCTGGGCGTACGTTCGGGAGTACACCATGGAGACTGCCTGCGAGCACATGCGCGTCCTTCGCATGGACGAGCCTGATTTTCTTCGTCGTCCAGGTTGTTCTGATGCCGATTTCGCCCACCAGGGGTTCCTTTTGATGAAGCCGGGCTGCGACCTCTTCCCGGGCGGGAAGTCTATCCAGGCTACCCTCCTTCGATTCAATGGCTTCAACCTTGCGTACCAGAGCGTTCGGTACCGCCTCCCCGCGATAAATCCTCCCGGTCCGTTCCCTGAAAATCCCAGTCATCCATTTTTCTTCGATCCCGAAGACCCTGAGCCTCCTGAGCCTAGTACCGACACCAAGCCGTACCCTCCTTTCGTCGACAAAGCGTGCTATACGATGGCTGAACGCAGCGCCAAGAAAGCGGAGTGGCGGAACCTGTCGTCCGCGCACAATAGTTCGGAGGCGGAGCGCGTTCGTTGCGATATTGAGGCGTACAACGTCGACCACGCTGCCTGGGAGGAAAGGGCTTCTCTTCGTATCGCGAAGGCTCGGGAACGTGACGAGCGTGAGATGGGGGTTATCACGTCGTACAACCGCCGGCGTCGGGAGACCATTGACGAATTCCGCGGCGCATGGAACACTGCCGGCGCGTATCTCGTTTTCCTCGTCACCGACGACCTCCGCCGTTCCCGCCTTGCCGATATCAAGGACACGAGCGTCACCGCCGAGGCCGGTCCCTCTTGGCTTCCACAGCGTGGGCGTGCCCAGCTCGATCTTCATCCGTCCGTCGAAGCACTCTCCGAGTCTGACCTTCCCAAGTCGGTCCTGGAGGAGGTAATCGGTCCCAACGGCTTCAAGGAAGATCTCTCCAAGTACGATCTTCAGACCTTGGTGACGATACTCCGCGTCATGAAGATCCAGGGGGTCATGATTGGGGAGGCGCGTTCGCAGACGTATATTTCGATATTCGCGGGTGCCGAGAACGATTATGATCCCGATGCTTGGCACAAGGCCAATTTGCCGTTCGACCCTAATGCTGGAACTGGTCGTCGCGTTCGTGGATGGTCCGTGGATCCGCAGTCTTCCTCCTTCGTCGAAGGGTTCGTGCAGGACGAGCTTCTTGCCGCTGCGATACCAAGGCGTATGTTCTTTACCCGAGGAATTGTAAGTTTCCGTCCTTTTTTTCGTTCTTCTTCGGCTAACTTGTAAATTTCCCAATAAGGGTTGTATCGAATGCCTATTCGGGATGATTCCGTGCATTCGAATAATGCACGGAGACAAGGCCTCCGGCTCTTGCATCCACTGCCGCGCTAAGAAGAACAAGTGCATCAAGACGCCCGGGCGGTATTGTTTCGGGGTAACAGGTGAGTTTCGCCTTCGAATCCTATTTTTCGTCGCGAAATTCGATTGCTGATGGCGTCTTTTTTTGTTTCCCAGACCGGATCCTGGCTCTCTTCAACGAGCACTGGATCCTTTTCATCATCCTTGAATCCCTTCGCGACCAACATCATCTCACCGGCGGCGGTCTCGCCGAATCGATCCTGAGTCTCCTTTTCCGCTGGATCCAGGCCACTCGCGGGATGGACGCGTCCGCGCTCGCGCGCCGTTCTTTCTATGACCTACTCGCGCAAGTACCTTCATCTGTCCCTCCTGGGAAACCGGAATTCGCACTCCCTCCCGTGCTCGCGGACGCGTTCGAGCCAGTCGAGGGTGGACTTGGGATAGGGGACGAGGAAGCCGACGAGGAAGCTGGTGAGAGCGCTGCAGAGGCCAAGGGAAAGGGAAAGCGTCGTGCTTCAGACGAGCCCGCAGGTGAGTCCTCGGTAGTTTTGCTATAAATTCCCCCAACTAATCATTTGCTTCAGGGAATTCTGCCAAGCGTCGCCCCCACCGCGAGACTTCTGTGCCCTCCATCGTTATCATGCAGGACCAGGGGATGGACGACGCCCACTCTGGCAGGGAACTCGGGCTGCCGACGTCGCCTGTCGAGCCGCCACCTTCGTCTTCGGGATACGCCACGACTTTGGATTCCACTCCTCCGGCAAATACACCGCCTCTGCCCACGCCAACTGGTTCCCGCGTTCCTACTCCGCGCGCGCGTACTCCTTCCCTTCATCCTCAGTCCTCCTCGTTGTCGGACGCCTTGGGCATGTTCGGTCCGTCGCCTTCCCTTCTGGCTCCTCGGGGTCCTTCGCGCGGCTCTGTCCCGCCCGTCGCATACGTTCCGCCCACCGCCGACGAGTTGTTCGACGTCGATACCTCCGTCGCCCTCCCGGAACATCCTTCCGGCGAGGCATCTGGGGGCGGCGGTGTTCCTCCTTCGGCGGACGCGATGGATACCGATTCGTAGGGGATCCTGGGGCTTCGTGGAACTTTCGTCCGGGGTGGTTTTCGTGTTTGCTGAACATTGCCGATTCGTTTTCCCTTGAACTCCCCAGCCTAGCTGGGTCGAGCAGAGGCGTACCCATGTCTAATTTGTCTTGCTGCTGTGCCTGTCGCTGCCCTCCTGGGCCTATTTCTTGCTCGTTGCTGTCTCGTATGCTTGTCCTCGGTAGTTTTGTTAATTACCGCATATCTTGTAGTCTTTCGTTTGTTTTCTTGGTAGTTTTGAAATGTACCGCTGTTCTCTAGTGCTTAAACCGCGTGAACCAGAGCGAGAAAATGAATCCCAAGTTCAATTTTGCCCTTCGAGCATATTTCGACGCGTCGCGTCGCGGTCACGTGCGACACCGAAAATCATGGATTTGAGGGAAGTCCAATTCCACGCTTCCGGCGTCCCACCTGGATCGTACTGGGTAAATCGTCGGCCTTATGGCGTATTGGAAACGCGTCGCCCTGAATTCTCTGGCATTCGGTGATCGTTTATTGGCGAAGATGTTGGTTCGACTCCAACTAAGGCCCTGCCTTGAAATAGCTTGCCTTCTTGATACCTGCTTTTTTATTATCGGCCCTATGGCGTATCGGTAGCGCATCGTCACTTGGTGGACGCGTTCAAAGACCTCTCCGACGACTGTGTTGGTTCGAATCCAACTGGGGCCCTTTTCCAGCTCCTGTTTTTCCTTTTCCAACGAAGCTCCCGTGGCGCAGGGTGCGCACTCCCTCCAGGTGACCCTTGGAGACGCCTTCGTTTCGGGGAGGCCAAGGGTTCGATTCCCTGCGGGTGCATGATGCTGACGGATACAGATTTTTCGCGGTCACATGTCTCCGTGTTTTTGGTACCCGGGGGTTCAGCCAAGGCGAGAAAAACCTCTTGCTTCCGTGTTCTAGGGGATAATGTCTTCTTAGGAATGCCGTTTCTCGTTCCCGGAAAGTTCTTCCAGACACTCTAAGGTGCCTTTCCTGGAGGTAAGATGCGCAGTTTTCTTTCCGGAAAGTATGTCCGGGGGGAATTCGTGTCTGAAGGAGGTTCGGAGGCGTTTTTCGAACGATTCGGGAGGAAGGAAACGAGTTGAGAGTGGAGGAAGTGGATGAATTGAAATGAGATTTTGAGGCGAGAATACAATTTTTGCATAATGGATTCTGGAAGTCCGTGTCTTGCTTCATCCTTTTTCTACCCCCTTCTATTCTGGGACTGCTGACTGCCCCTCGTACTGCCTCCTGCCATTATCTCCCCATTGCGGCTCCTTTCCCTTCTTGGGCTTTGGCGTTTTCGGCTCTATGAAGCTTGTGACGGAAATCCTAATCCGTGATCGAGGGAAATATGGGATCAATCGAAAGGCTGCGACCGGCATTTTGGAAACTGCGCCGTTCATTTCCGCTATCACGTAGGATCCCTCGGATTTTCGCTGGATAACAACCATGGGGCCCGAATATCGGGGCTTGGCTTTTCGCGACCACTCGTTTTCGACGGAGGAATTCCTCAAGAGCACAAGTGCCCCCAATGGAAAGTCGAAGTCCTTGATTTTCTTTTTGTTGTCCTTTTCCCACTGCCTGGCGCTCTTCACCCGTGACTCGTAGACCTTGCTCCGTAGTTCGGATAATTCTTCCGGACGTTTCATCAGCTGGAGAGCTCGCATTCCTATCAATTCTTCGGTGGAGAGCTTCTCTCCGGAGATTTTGGTCATGTAGGTGGCTTCAACGATGTCGAATGGGAATAGTGGTTCGACGCCGTGGGCAAGATAATACGGGGAGTATCCGGTGGATTTCTGGATGGAAACTCGTTCCGCCCAGAAAATGTAGAAAATCCGTTCCGTCCACAAGTCCAGATTGCCCTCACAGGCCTTGGAGATTGCTTCCCGTACATCGTAGTGTCGTCTTTCCACGATGCCGTTGGCCCTTGAGTTGTATCCGGAAATGCGAATATGGTTGATTCCGTATTTCTTCGAGAGCCAATCCACCGCTTTTATCCAAGCCGCTCCGTTGTCCGTCACGATTTCTTCGACTGCGCCCCATCGGCACAAAACTTCCTCAAAGATGAAGCATCCCAGGGAATATGCGTCCTCGTTTTCCAACATCCGCCATTCGGGCCAACTGCTCAACGAGCATCGTCCCTGGGCGAGGTATCGGTATCCGTTTGTGCGAGGTAACATCATGGTGTCTCCGTGGAATTTGTGGAAGAGGGGTAAGGGCATCGCGACGATGGGAGGTATATTTATTCGGAGCTTTGACCGGATCTGGCATTCGTGGCACGTCTTCAAGAACCATTTAAGGTCTTTGTCCATGACCGGCCACCAGAACCTGTCCATTAGGCGCTTCCGGGTGATATAAAATCCTTTGTGTCCCAAATCGTCGTGAACCTGTCGAAGGACTGACGCTCGCTTCTCTGGGGGCAAGACCAATTTGTGCTCGTGATGCTCGTCGCGTCGCCAAAGGCCTCCATCTAGGATGAAGTATTTGCTGGCCTTTCTGACGAATCGTTCGAATTTATCGTTGTCGTCGGACATTTCTTCCGGCCTTTCGCGTTGTTTGAGGAAGGCCTCGATTTGGATTAGCTGGGCATCCGCAGCGATGGCTTTTTCGTCCCTTGGGATCTCGAATTCGATGTCGTCGATGAGCTTCATATATACTCGCACCGGTGGCTGTGTTTGGAGTGCTGGAGAAGGTCGGAAGATTTGTCCAGGTACCTCTCCGATCGCAGGTCTGCCGTTTATGAGGAGTTGGCGAGCGGGGATAACCTCCATGATCGAAGATTTCCTCTTACGTCCCCAATTCATAACTTGAATTGCGAATCCACATGCCCGGTCGATCCATTCGTCGACATCATCTTCCTGTTCCGGATCTTCTTCGGCTGGCTTCCTCCTGGACAATCCGTCCGGCGTATGAGTTATTCCCGGGGTATGTTCTAATTCGAAGTCGAAAAGAAGAATCGCCGCTATCCAGCGGTTGACCGCCGCGTTTGGTTGAATATCGGGATTATTGAGCATTCCTTTGATATATTTCGCGTCGACACGAACGAGGAGGTTCTTCACGCCCACGATGTATAACCGGTAAGCCTTCAATGCTCGGAACAATCCATAGAGTTCCAGCTTGGCTTGTGAATAACGGGCTTCCCGTTCGTTCCATGTCACCGATCCGAACCTGGAAGGATATTCCAGACCGTCGGCGCCAAGTTGCGAAAGAATATAGCCGGCTCCTCGGAATGAAGAGTCTACGGCCATAATCACCCGTCTGCCGCAGGCGTAGTCGATTTGCCGCAGAGCCGGTGAACTGATCAATAGCTGCTTTAGGCGATCCATCGCGATTTGTTCGGCGTCGGCGAAGATGAATGGGGCATCTTTTCGTAATAGTCTGGTAAGTGGCGTGGCGACTTCGGCAAAATTGTCCATGAAGATCCTCATCAGCCCTAGCGTTCCCAGGAATGCTCGGACGTCGGTGAGGTCTTCACAGGGCGGCCAATCACGGATTTTCTGGACTTTCGACTCGTCCGGTGTCCTTCCTTCGATGCTGCAGACATGTCCAACGACTTTTATCCTGGGGACAGCAAAGAATGACTTTTTCGCATTGAAGGTTCCTCCCGCATGCCTTATTCGCTGAAGAATTCGGTTAATATTCAGGAGGTGTTCCCACACAAACCGTCGGATTCCTTTATTTTCCGGGATGGTTTCGAAGTCGCCATTTTCCAACAGGTAGTATGTCGTCGGTCCCTTGACCGGAGTGTCATCCACGAAGGGCTGCGTGATATGGGGAATTTCGTCCTGGAGGATAAAATTTACATCTCCTTGTTGAATTTGGACTGAATTCGTATATCCTTGGGGCAAGCGAGTGAGCCTGAGAGTCCCGAATGGTCCTTGAAACGTCGTGAAGTCCCGGGAAGCTATGTCCAACATCCTGTGATCGAATCCAACGAATAGATCGAACATTCCGTAGATGGCGCAACCTCCGAAGGACTCGGCATAAACTTCCACGATGGGTGGACAGCCCGCGTCTTTGACGACTACCCCGTTTAATGGTTGGAGATTGTGAACCAGGCGTAAGGCTCCGTTCGATTTCGGCACCACGAACCAGTTGGAGCGGTACGAGGAGCTCGAAGGCTCGTAGACGCCAGTTTTGACCTTTCCGCGTATTATTTCCACGACCTCGTCCCGTATCCCTGGTGGTATGGGGATATTCCGTTCCTGCCAAGGCGTATGCGCCAGTACCGGAATTTTGACGGGTTCGAAATAATCTTCCCGGAAGTGTCCTCTTTCCGTTTCGTCCCAAGCGAAAGCCATTTCGTGGTTTCGTATTATTTCGTGGACCAACTTTTCTTCTTCTTCCCACAGGAAACCGTCGGGGTTTACGTTCATCTCCTCCGCCCTTTGCTTCGTATATCTTTCTCCTTCCCGAAACGGTCCGGGCCGAGGGTTCAACACCGGCATCCCTTCCAACGGATCAGACGGGAAGTGCCGTACGATGCGAAATTCCTCCGGCAGCGTTGCCGATACTGAGTGGACCCTGTCGGCCATCGGCTTGTACTTTTTCTTGGGTTTCTTTTTCTTCTTCCCCTTCTCTTTTTGTTCTTCTCCATCCGCGACTTCGTTTATAAAAACGTGCGCTTTTTCGTCGTAAGTGTACACCTGGGCGAGGCAATATCCCAAATACTGGGGCGATATCTCCCACTGGATGGTTTGATCGTGAATGAAAATTCGTTTGCAGTCTATTGTATTAGTGCCTATTGGCGAGTATAAGAGCATAGGAGCCGTAAGTCGATGGAAGGATAGTTCTGGGATCTTGTTTTCTCTTCCTGGAGTTTCTGTCCAGGAACGCTTCTTTTCGCTAATCCGCCAAAAATTCGTCGATACCGTGATATTTCTTGGAGAGCTCGGCATCAGACTGCCCTCCCTCATGGAAAAACCATGTCGTAGTCCTCGTCTTCGACGTTTACGACGAATGGCAAGGTCTCCGCAAGGGGTTCGGTGAAGCTGACCGATTTCGGCGGTTTTATCCGGGTAGCCACGGTCTGAATATTCCCCGTGTTCGGGCAAGTCAGCGTCAGTTCTTGTGAACCATCCGTGTAGTCCTTGGTGTGGCATTCGGTGAATCGGAAGAACGGTCTGCCGACCAGAATATCGAATGGCGCGCCGTCGACCACATGAACTTGGAGGTGAAGATCGATTCCTCCGAGGGTGAATTTAAGGTTCTCCACTACCCCGGCTGTCACCGATTGGTTCGAGTCGGCAGATTCCATCGTTAAGGTTTTCTCGGGAGAAAGAGATACCCCTAGGGTCTGCCAAACGTTCCGGTTCATTGCCACTATTTCGGATCCTTGGTCGAGCGTGCAGGTGATTTTATGCGAGTCGTTAACCAGCATATCGATCACCCTGAGCGAGTCTATTGGAGACGCCGTCAGAAGGAACGTGTTAAAGGTCCTTCCTTGGGAGTAGGAGAGCGTTAGAGCCTCTTTTTCCTCAAACATTCCAGATTCAACCGTGGGAAGACGCCGGGTAACCGTGTTTTCCTTGTAGAATCTGCGAATTTCCGGCGATATGGCGCACAATTCCTCGTTGCTAATAGTGACCTGCGAACCCAAGGTTCGCTTAATTACTTTCTGGATTAGCTCCGGGTTCTCGATTGGTGCTTGGTACTTGAACGCCGGTTGCGGAGGAATAGTCTTGTCGACGACCACAGGTGGTGGTGGTTTCGGCTGACTAACCGGTGCCTGCGTGGTCTTCATGGCTGATTTGGGCGGAGGACCCTTCTTGACAACTTCGTCCGGCTTGGTTTTCGGTTTCGGCTTTGGTTGGGACTGCGCCCATACCCGAGTCTCGTCTCCGGAAATTTCTTCCGCCACCAAAGAAAGGTGTCCAAAGGCCAATGTTTCGACCGGTTCGCAAGTGGTGTACGACATAGTCGCTACTGCATGTGGCGGCTGGTCTCTTTCGAAGGTTTGAGGTTGCTGGGCTCTTTGGGGAGGAGGAGGATTGTTGTTGTTCCATGACTCGATCTTTTCCATTAAGTTCCTCCCGGGCGTTCCTCGCGGAATAAACTGCCCATTAGGTAGAACGATCTTATTGTCGACGTTCCTGAAGCATTTCCCATTGCGGATGAACTCCACAACTACCGGGCATTCCCTAAGGAAGTGACCTTGGGTAGAGCAAAACCCGCATTCTCCTGGCGGAAACATGCTTCCACCTTGGACTCCGTTGTTCGGCCAAGGCTGTCGGGGACCATATCCTGGGCCTTGTGAATACCCGTTGTTCCGCGGATTATATCCATTATCCCGCGGGGCGTATCCTCCATTCGGCTGGTTAAATCCCTCGTTCCTCTGCGGATAACCATTATCTCTTCCACCATACGGTCCGTTATACTGTCCGCCCTGTCTGTCGGGTGGTTGGTACGCGGGCTGCGGCTGATATGTTGGTTGCGTAGGAACATTCTCCAAGGCGGTCGCCTGGTAGATGGGATATGTAGGCCTCGCAGGTGGCGCGTTCCTTTGGTGAACAGCGGCCGTGAGCGATTGCAAATCCACATGGTACCGTTGGTTCATTTTTGCCAAGGTGTCGTTGAGCTCCACGATCTCCTTCTTTATCGTCACTGATTCCAGAGAATCGCCCGTGGAGAACCTTGGACCGTCCAGGATATATTCTCCGGCTTCGACCATGTCGATGATTTTGAACGGAGTGTCGCTGACGTGGTTCGGTTGGGTTATCTGGAGTCGTCGGTAAACCTTTCCGCGGAACTCTTCGTCTATTCCCTTGGGGAATTCCCGGCGGGTTTCCAGCTCCGTCAATTTTCCTTCCTTTATGAGGTGATTGCCGATGGTTTGGAACCGGCGATGGTACTCGGACAAATCTTCCTTCGAGGTTATTTTCTTCGAGGCACGTCCGTTGACGAATTTATCCAGGTCGTTCAAGGTGAACATTTTGTGGCCGTCCGCTCCGGGATATAATTTTTCTACATCCTTCTTGAAGGCGTCCCAGGTGGAGCCGTCCTTGGCGCAGCCCGTCCAGAGTAGTTCATCGTCATAGTCAATATATCGGCATGCCGCCTTTATTTTGTCCTTGTCCGTGGTCCTTTCGCATGCCTCGGTGACTTCCTCTACATCCTCCCAATAGCGTTTAAGGTTCTTTGCCGTTCCATCGAAGGAAGGCGCTCCTCGGGCAGTACGTCCAGGCAACATTTTGGCCATTGACTTCTTTTTGGGGATAACTTCGGGATTAGGCGAAGTTGTTAAGTTCGATTCGGTCGAGAGAGTGATGGAAGATTCGGAAGTGATGGGAAGAGAATCCGGTGTTGACTCCGGGGATAAGGACGTCGGTTCTGGGATAGGTGAAGAATGCGTCGAGGTTAAGGGAGAGTCGATGATATCGGGTTCCTGTACAATCGGCGTGAGAGTACTGGAGGAAGCAGCTGCTGTTGGATCGTTCTCTGCGAGAGTGATCTCTTGGAATATATTCCTGCTGTTCGAGTTCTTTGTTTTCCGGGGAGGCGTTTTGGTCTGCGCGCTTTGCCTGGCGGCGTCTAGGTTCCGTTTCCTTCTAAAATCCACAATAAAAACCCCCTGCGGTGGTCACCAGTTGTAATGCAGACCGCGGTGTAGCTATTGGAGGGTTGTGTGACTGTCCTCTTAATAACGACGTGCTCGGCCTCTGGGGATTTTATATGATGTGATTATAGTAGGGAATTCTGGTTTAGACTAATGCCTCTTGGGGAATGTGTGTGTGTGTGTGTGGGATGCCAAGGATGGCTGGAAAGTGTGTGCGTGTGTGTGGAAAGCTTCCTGGATAATGTTTCCGGAGAGCTTTATATCGTTAATTCCGGGTGATTGTCCGTTGCTTGTGGCGTGGGGCGTTCCTGGAAATTATATCCGTGTCCTGGCTTCGTCGTTCTTATGACGGCCTAAGTTAGCTAAAGAAAGGTAAGAATGAAAATACTGTCTCCTCGTCCTAGAATTCCTGTTGGGGGTTTCTAGTCTCCTGGATCCCGTAGCTCTCGCTTGCTATCTCTTCTGCGCTCCTCCCCTTTGAACGTGCGCTAATTCGATAGCTTGGTAAAACCCGTAGGAGGTACCGCGATTGGTTACGACGACGCCGGATACTCGATTGTTCGATAATACGGACGGCGGTTTATCCGTGATGATTCTGGTGCTAGTCGCCCTCGTCTTGTCTTCTACACGGCGTGGTGCCTGCGAAGGTAGTGTCGATTACGATGACTAGCTGGAGTGTAGACTTGGGATGCCTGTGGTGGGGGCACCTTGCAGAAGGAGGTATGAGAGTAAAGTGACCCTGGTGTGGGACAAGTGAGGGGAGTTGTGGTCAAATGCGTGAACGAGGACTGAATTGCTTGTGGGGGTACAAGTGGGGGAGGGAACGAAGCCCAGTAATTGACTGACTACCTCCTACTTTCGCCTCTCCTTTTATATCTCTCCATCCTTGCCTCGAGGCGCCTTCTTGTGCCTGGAAACACCCTGTAGCACGCGGCGCCGGGCGTCTCTGGGAACAAAGTAGCTGCCTGAACGGTTTGGTCGGAAGGTTATTAGGTGATTTGGTAGCTGGAGGGTTCGTCCGAAGACGGTATTTGATATTTTCCTTGGTTTGCCGAGTGTCCGCCATGTGGAGCACTGTCCGTACATTTTGTCCGGTGAGTTATTACGATATAATTCGGTGAGAGGGCGGGGTGAGGCACTGCGGAGCCGCGTGGAGGTGTCGTTCATGGGAGAAAACGTGTTTCGTCGTGCGCCAGAGGTGGTGGCAAGTTCGTCCAGAGAGCTTTGTTACGTTATAGTTCGGTAGGCGAGGATTGAGCTTCGTATGCGTCTGGAAGTATCGTCCCATCAGGTCATGTTGGTGGAAAGTAGGGGGAGAGCGTCGTTTATGGGTGGAGAGTGTCTGGAACTTGTTTCCGGGGACGTATTGCGCTGGGTTTCGGTGTCTGAAGAGTTTCTGCGCCACTCGATTGAATGCGGTAACTGCGTTTCCTTTTTGGGCGTGTCCCGGTGAGCGTCTTCTTCAGCTTCGCTTGGAGGGGCCATGAGGCGGTGTGCAGGGCGTAGCACCAACACCAGCCTCACAACGCCTTTGGATGGAGGTTGTAATCGCTCCGGGTGTGGATATATTCTTGCGGCCCTGTTCAGACACATGCGGGCGGATATTCTTCCTGCCGGCTGTTATGTTGAAAGCCTGCAGAAAATATTCATACGTAGGGCGATTCTAACCTCTATCGAAAGATGGGACTGACGTACACTCCCTTGGACATCGGGATCCCTTACAGACGACTCCGAATTGCTGCTCTAAGCTCTTTCTGGAGGTCATTCCGGGGCGATTGACGGACCCAAAGGATACTACCTTCATATTTGCATCGCTAGGAACACCCGCAACTGCAGTGACACGGCACTTCTGTAAAACGTGCGACCAACCTTGCGGTCCAATACACGTTCTATGGATCACTCCGTGAGTTTTGGTTGAGTTTGATATCTCGTACTAATATGAACGTTCAATTGTTTTGCAAGTGAAATCTGTTTGGCCCGTGGATTGCCTCGAGACTGCCTCCAGAAAGGGAAGTAGTTCTGCGTCATCTGCGAGGAATCGCAGTCATGTCTCATGGTCGAATCAGAGCTGCTCCCGTTTCTGAAGGCAGTTCTAGAGGCGATCGACTGGACCAAAAAGAATTCAACTGCCGAACAATTATACGGTGTCGCGGGAGCTCTGCGCATGATTAGAAGGAATACCTGCAACCACTGCAACACCTGGTCGTCAGGACACTGTGGCATGGAACCCGTGGTTTTAAAAAACTTGGTGCGTATTAAAGCAGTTGTATTTCGTTGTCTGAGGACTCTCAGTACAGCCGTGATCAGCTTCCCCTCGGTGAGTGTTTTCTTCTCTCTCTCTCTCTCTCTCTTTGACGTGACATTGACACAGTGACCATACCAGTGGAACCCTTTTGGTCTGCCAATAGCTTCCGGAATAGCTTCCAGAAATGGAAGCAACTCGTTGTCGTCCGTGAGTGAGTCCAGTGTCCAGGCGAGTGCGCGTTGGTCATGCCTTTGGATGGACGTTATAATTTTCCCGAGTGAGGGTATTTTCTTGCGCACCTGTTCAGACACGCGGGCGGAATTTCTTCCTGCCGGCTGCAGTGTTCTGTACAAAGCCCGCAAAAAAATATCCATGCGTAGGGCGATTTTAACCTCCATTGAAAAATACGACCAGCGTGCACTCCCTTGGACATCTGGATCTCTTACAGACGCCTCCGAATTGCTCCTCTTTCTGGAGGTTATTCCGGGGCGATTGATGGACCCAAAGTGTTTCATATGCTGGTTTATGATATTTTCAACATGTGCGTCTACCATCTGGCTAGCACTTCTGGGCCGTCTCAGTGGCTCAAAGAAATCTCGGTGATATTTCGAGCCCTGAAAGCCTGATGGGAATCTGGCTATTCGGTACCGTCCTCCTCATGTGCTATAGAGTACTCCACCGACTGAGCTGCGTTGTATTCGCTGTAATTGCTTCCAAGTCTGTCTATTGCGTACCGATTTGATATCCCAGTGGGCCAGCCTGGCTTTCAAGTTAGATGTTGAATTTGACAGGTCGTTCTGCGGTTAAGTGGTCAGTTGAAGGAAAAATGCAGATCAGAAGAAAAAGCGGCCGGATTTGAGTACACGGCCTGGTCCCGAATCGAACGGGCATCCCAACGCATGTTTATTGAATTTGGCGTCACGTACATTACATATTATGCGGGTGCGGACCATCCGCTACCAGACCTCAAGCTTCAAGGGGCCCTCTTGGTCGTTGACCAAGCGAGTTAGGATTGCAAGCTGGATTTGGCAACCGTGCCCCTCGGGACTGCGAAGATGTTCAATTCTCGACGCCCTTCAAGTTCGTCTCCGAGGAAAAAGGTTCGCAGGAGGAGAAGAGAAAGACGTAGAATAAATGCGATGGATTCCCTGGTGGATACGGAAACGAAAAAGAGAAGGAGCTTGAGGAATTACTCAAGGCCTGTTCCCGACTCGAACGGGAGTCCCACCGAAACTGGCAGGTTCGACGATATTATTCTTCGTGGGTGCGGTCCTTCCGCCAACAGGCCTTGAAAGGAGGAGAGCAGCAGACTGTTCAATGTGTGGCGAAGATTAATCGGCATTCAAACGCGCTGGGCGGTGTCGACGCCCGACTTCGATTCTGATGGTATTCGAGTTGTATTCGGGTGATCGTCCTGCGATTGGTTGAAGAGAGAGAAAACAGGGAGACCATAGGAAAAAATCACAAAGCCGACAAACGGCCTGGCCCCGAATCGAACGGGTGTCCCATCGCATTTTGACTCGCAGCATCAAATGTTATGTGGGCGCAGACCATCCGCAACCAGACCTTGTTAGGTTTCCGTCACCCAACTATGTGAGTGAGGCAGAATGAGAGATTCAATTCGGAGCGGCGTGGCTGTGAGCTAAGAGGAACAATCTGTGGGACTGGGCACCACCGATGTAATCAGTGATCTCTTTGTCCTTGTTTATTGATGAAGTCCCACTGCCAAATTGCGAAGCCATCACCCCGAGGCATTTTGCAGGCGGCCCGAGCTTCGGCTGGCCAAAGCTTGGAAGCCAAAATCATTAGAATCTTTATATCTACGGGATGTAGTTCGGGATTGGGGAGATTCAAAATTTCAAGAAAATCCAATATCGCATACTAGTGGCCTCAAGGTCAAATCTTGAGGGATACAGTATCCCGAACTACATCCCGCGCCCACACATAAACAAAAAATATCTGTCTCTTAATTTTGATGGCCAGAGCCCGGAATCGGCTGGAAAATGTGCTGCATCGCGGCACTGATTTTGGTGGTAACTCAGCGTGACATAGCGTGACATTCACTCATAATGCCTCACTATGGCTCAACAAGGGGCATATAGATGGTAGAAAGCTCCCAATTCCTTCAGGATAGATTGAAGTAATATTCACCGCCAAGGTGGAGCGAGCTGGGCAGTTGCGAATATTTATCACCAGGACGACCCGACGCGTTTGACAGTGAGCACGTGATCGCAGCTTTGAGATTTTTTCTTGACGCATTCAAAAGTAATCTCTGTCTTCGAGACCCAGTCCGTAGAAAGCAAGGTCGAAAAATATTCAGGAAATATACAGAATGCGGTGGGTATTTCCGTGTACAGTAGTAATAGCGAGCTCAAAACAACGGCATTATCATACATTTTCAGTGAACCTGCTCTCTCCACCCGGCATCGTCTTGTCCTCCTCCTCTCCACCAACGTGCGGCGGCCGTCCCTCAGGCGCCTTCTCCTGCTGGCGCTTGCTCGGACGGCGCGAGAGGTTCGCACCGTCCGCGTTCGAGGGGTTGCGCGAATGTCCCTTCTTCTCTATCTGCTCAAGATCGTCAGCACGCTGATACGGGAGAGGGAAAGAAGGAAGACATACCGGATACCCATTCGCGCCCATCTCCATGGCGTGGTGCGGGTTCGAGTAGCTCGGGGGATGCCCCTCGCCTTCCGCATCCGCATACTCAAACCCGTCATCCTCCTCCTCGACGCTGCTCCCCTCATCCGTCTCATCGTCCTCCTCCTCGCTCACGTACCCCGCCGCGCGCACCGCCGCCGCCACAGGCCCACTCCGCTCCATCTGCTCGCTCGCAACGAGGTACCGCGCACACAGCATCCTTATATCGTTCCACCACTCCATCATATCCTCCCGACTCCGCGCGCGGAAGCTCCACGCATGGTCGCTCCCCCTCAGCCGACTCAGACTCAGGCTCCGCCGCACACTCCCGCCCTTGGTCGTCCCGCTCCCGTCCTTCCTTCCCTCGATGTGGAACTTGTGGCTCTTCGCGCCCGCGCCGCTCGGCGGGCCCAGCGTGCACATCGGCAGGAACAGGCTGAACAGCGGCTCGCGCCCCCCGGGGCTCATCGGGTCGCTGCTCGCATACTCGTGCAGGAACCCCGCGGGCGTGAGCACGAAGTAGCTCTCCCTATACGCGCGCGTGTACCGCTTCTTGCGCTCCAGCAGCCCCGTGTGCACCGCCGCCACGCTCGGATCGTCGCGGCTCGGATACACGATGGTGCTCGGGTTGCGCAGCGGCGTCTCGGGGTCGAGGAGGTGGTCCGAGCGCCCGGAGAAGGCAAGCCACTCGCGGTCCGGCGCGAGCGCGCCCATGTGCGCGGTGAGCTCCGTGTGCGTGGTGGCGATCGAGGCGCCCATGCGCGCCTGCCACTCGTCGTACGTCTGCCACGCGGACTGGATCGCGCGGACGATGCCCTCCTCGAAGTGCGCGCTGTTCTGCTGCATGATGATGATGGACTTTTGGAGGAGGTTCTCCTCGTGCACCTGCTTGGTGAGCTGGCGGACGACGGCGGCGTTGGCGACGTAGCTGGTGGGGAGTTAGACGCGGGGCTGTGCGGGATAGAAAGAGGGAGACGTACGGGTCTGTCTTGCTTGTCACGGCCATGGGGGTGTTTTTGAAGGAGGAGATGCCGCTTGAGAGCTCGGCGATGAGGCGTGTAGATAGTTCGCGCTCCTTTGCGACGTTGGTGGCCAACTTGCCCGTATCATTTTGGACGTTCTGGATAGCGTTAGACGGTCAAGAGAAAATCGACACGCGAAACGTACCTTGATATGCGCCTTGACCTCGGAACGCAGCTTTTGCAGATGCTGGACAATAGAACTGTCTATTGTGCGGCCGAGATTTGCATGCTGGTCGGCAATAACGCGCGTCTTGTCCCGAATGTCATAGAATATGTCCTGCTCTCGTCAGAACTTAGCCATGCATCTCAAAAATCAAACTAACCTGCAACCCTCCCTCCCCAAGAAACTGGTTCCCCGCGCGGAACGGCACCTGGATCACAGCGCCCAGTTTCGTGAGCTCTTTCGCCGTGTTATTGTGGATATCTGCGACGCCCTCAAAATATGCGATAAGCTGCTTCACGATGGCCTTCCAAGCGACAAAACGTTCAATGAGAATGTCGGAGGGGCGCAGGTCGTGCGGGGCGATGTTTTTCTTGATGAGAGACTGGCTGCGCGACATGGTCGAGCCCTGCTTGCTCGCGCGCGAGATGGACGTCGCGCGCGATATCGATGCGCCGTCGTGGTTCATGGTGGCGGTTTGGGGTGAGATTAGGATGGGCTGGTATAAGCTTGGAACAGGAGGGAAGGCGCTGTGGCCGCCTTTATATGTGCTGGAGCAGCGAGGCGGACTTTGACGGGACTGACGTCAAAAGGCTGCGCAAACCAAACGTCATCCGCCTTGCATCCTAACAAGGGCAACCGCAGATCATTCCCACAGTTCAACGGAAGCAACTTTTCCGTTTTCCCTGAAGATCGGCGACGAAGACAGAAAAATGGAAGGTTTTTCAGAGATCCTCGAAGATCTCGTTTTTTCTCCGCTGAAGAATCGTCGAGAATGCAGAAGGAAGACCTTGAACAATATTTTAACCACGGTCCAAAGGTTCAACCACACACTTGAAATACGATAGGAATGCACATTAGAACTATTTAACGTAAGACGTAGAATAAAGTAGCGGTGGCCCTTGGATACACCGAGCTTCAACAAGAAATATAAGTCAACCATAAGAGAAGTGCAACCGGGGTTCGACAGGAGAAAACGGGCAACTGTGTCCGCGGATGAATCAACGCCGAATCTCGACCACCCGCCCAGTAGTTTGTTTCTGCGACGGCGTGCGAGGCCAACACACCGTGAGGAGCCCGTCCGACAGGCTCGCAGTGATGCACGAAGTCTGTCGTTTCAGTCAGCGCATGCTTTTGTGGCCGAACAATATATGGCTGAGACGCACATCCACACCCTCAGGCAACCGCAGTCTTCGACGGAACATACCGTAGCGGATCTCTTGGAACGGGAAGAACTTCATATTCAACGCAGGCTCAATTGGCGGGCGCGGGGTCGTATCGTTGAGGATGTTGCGCAAGGACGGATGGCGATTGCTTTGGTTTGAGCTGGAGCGGTGGCGGCACGCCCGCTCGCCACGAACGACGAGGATGCTTGAATGCTCCACGGAGACAGATATGTCTGCGGGCGCAAGTCCGGGGAGCTCGAACGTTACGACGACGTTCGGGGAGTCGGGGTTGTCGTAGACGTCCATCCTATATCATGGAATAATGGAGTCACAAATCAAGTCGTCAACCACAACCGAATGCAGAGGTAAGTATTGAGTACCTTGGACGAAAGATGGTGTCTTCGGCGGGAGGGTCCACGACGCGCAGCCTTCCCGTCCGAACGGCATTGATCAGATTCCGCAACTCGCTCACGGAGACCTGGCGCTGTACGCGGGGAGCGGAAGAGGGAGGAGCCGAATGGGCAGTACGCGTGGCGGGCATCAGTTCAAGGTACTTAGGCGGGACTCAGAATTCAAACGGCGTTTTTTGGGACTCAGAACGCCCGCGACGACATTTATATGGCGAAAGGTGAGTTGAGTCATTCGAAGCAAAGCGAATAAACGTCGGAGCCTCTGCAATGGAGATGACGCAGCGCACCGTCCAATTGAGGGCCGCGACGAGATGGTAACCATTGCGCTGCCGATTAACCTCAGCGAAGACAACCAATCCATTTCGTGTCAATGAACCTTTCGACAGGGAAGGCAGTGCGAAGTTCAGCCGACCCTGGAGGTATTTTGGTACACTGGCAACGCAACCTAGAGCAACCCTCAAGTCGAAGCTACAAGTCAACACCTAGTAGTAAAGAGTAACGACTGTCAGTTCAAAATGGAAAGAAAATACCCCTACGGATGATATCATACTGTGCTCATTCCCATAACGTCCACCTGCAACTTGGTTGGCACCCCGAAGCTTGAAGCAAGCCTGAAAGATAGATATCACTTGTGAAATCGCCGTAGAAACTAGAATCTGAGCTGGGACAAATGGGTTGAAGATCATGAGAAGCTGATCACTGAGGCCTGAGGTTACAATAGATAGAGAGGGGAATCCGATCCGCATTCGACTCTTCACGGAAGACGCGGGCGAAGTTAACGTCTCGGAGAGTCGGAGTCATGAAGACTTGGACGACGGAAACGCCGTAGACGGCACCGATATCGATAAGACAATTCAGTTGAAGTCCAGCAAGGTGCCGCCAGCGTGAGGGGCTAAGTTCTCCATCTGGTCAAACTCGCAAGGGCCGTGCAAAGAAGGGATCTGAAGGCGGACTGACAGTGAAGAAGCTTCAAGAAGGAGACAAGGATTTTGAAACTCCGCTAGAAATCACGATCCCAATCACAAGCGATCACCGTGTCTTTCCTCCCACCACGATGACGCTTGTGTGCCTTTTGCAAAAACGTTCGCTCCTACTAGCACGCTCTTTCATGGGACTCGGACCGAAGACTTCCTTTGAACCAGTATTCCGATTTTCGGAAGAGATCAATTTACAGTTCGCCCGGTATGACCCGTACGAGTTCCAAGTACTACCAGCCGAGTGCGAGCGCCTGCGTTATTTCCTACTTCTTCTCCGCCGTAATCACGACCGCCTCCCACGTCAACACGAAGTCTCCATCCCCATACCGGCCCCTCATGTATGTCTCGTACTTCTCCGCAACCTCTCCCACCAGCACCATCTTGAACACCTCTCGCATGTACCTGAGGTACCGTGTCATGTCGTCCGTATAGTCAAATTTGACCGTCTGAACCTCGACGTCGGCGAATCCCGCTGCGGTGAGAGCGGCGGGGAGCGCATCGTTGGTGCCTCCCTTGGCGAACATGGGCGGCGTGGAGAATCCCTCGATAGCGATTCTGAACGAGTCGAGCCAGCCGGGGGCGATCCAGGAGCTCACGCCGAATTTGCCGCCGGATTTGAGGACGCGGAACGCCTCTGTGGAGAGAATAAATATCGAGGCTAGAACGGTAAGAGAGACTATGGACGAACCTTTCGCGACGAGGGCGGTGTCGGGCATGTTCTGGATCCCGAAATTGATCAAATTGTGGGTGAAATGGTTATCTGGGAACGGGAGGGCCTGGCAAATAAAGATAAGTGGGTGTATGCTCGAGTACAAAATCATGAGTACCTGAGCATCTGCAACAGTCGCCTCAGCGTTCCATCCATTGGTCTTGATTCTTTCCGCGGACATTTCTATCATTCCCTCTTCCAAATCCCCGCAAACCACCCGCACCTCGGAGGTCTTTCCGACGGTGTTGAAAAGGACGGAGGCGAGCACGCCGGCGCCGCATGCGTTGTCGAGGACGAGGGCGTCCTTTGGCGGGGTCGGGAGTAGACCAGCTTGCGTGAGCAGAGCCTTGGCGAAGAAGCCCGTAACTTCTTCCATTTTCTCCATATCTGCATCCAGGGGAAGCGTTAGGTCCAACTGCCAGTGTTGTCAAGAACAATTAGAACCAACCGACCTTCTTTAGAAAAGTGAGAATAGCTGAATTTCATCGTGGGCAATGTTGTTGTTCGAGAAAATGTGTTGGTGTGGGGGATGTGGGCTTATTCTTCTTACAGAACGAGCCCAGCTTTTATATAGATCGGGTTTACGGAACGACTGTGCGGGTCCCTAGGACGCATTTGGACTAATGATCCGCACCAGTATTAACCCCTATCCACCCGACCAGTTGCGGAAATCAACCCTACCAGTCGCAACCCCACCAGTCAGCCAGTCAGAAGTCGGCAAATTGAGAGTGTGCATCACTGGCGGTGTAGGGGGCAGTGAAATCAGTCGTTGACCTTGAGTAATTCGCGGACTCAAGTCTGACAGAAGTTGCTGCTGCGTTCAAGTTCATTCAAGACGAACAACATCACGGCTGCAGCACCAAAACTAGGTACAGTATATGCAACGCGCAAGGAACAACATCTACCAAAATTCATTCGGACTACTGTTCCCAACGCCGCAATTACAGTGAATATAGTCGGTGGAGTACTCTGTAGCACGGAAGGAGGACGGTACCGGATAGGCAGATTGCCATCCAGCTTTCAGCGCTCGAAATAATACCGAGATTTCTTTGAGCCACTGAGACAGCTCCCAGAAGCGCTAGCCAGACCACCGGGCGCCAGCAAAGCACATGTTGAAATTATCATAGTCCAGCATATGAAACCCTTTTGGTCCACCAATCGCCCCGGAATAACCTCCAGAAAGAGCAGCAGTTCGGGTCGTCTGTGAGGGATCCCGATGCTCAAGGGAGTGCACGTCGATCACATCTTTCGATATAGGTTGAAATCACCCTACGCGTGAATAGTTTTTGTAGGCATTGAACAGAACAGCAGGCCGGAAGAATATCCGCCCGCATGTCTGAACAGGTCCGCAAGAACATATCCACACTCGGGACGATTATAACCTCTATCTAAAGGCCTGACCAACGCGCACTCGCGTGGACACTGGACTCACTCACGGACGACCAGGAATTGCTTCCCTTTCCAGAAGCTATTCCAGAAGCTATTGATGGGCCAAAAGGATTTCATCTGCTAAACGATGGTACAGTCACTGTGGTGCGAGGAACCTATTATGATTGTTCGGCTCTCAGACAACGAAATATAATTGCTTTATGACATACGAAGCTTTGCTTGAATCATCGCTCCCATGCCGTGCCGTGTCCCAGATGAACAGGTGTTGTGGTTGCAGGTCCTACTCCGCTCAATCATGCACAGGCCTCCGGTGACACCGTGTAATTGTTCAGCAGTCGAATTCCTTTTGGTCCGTCGATCGCCTCTAGAACTGCCTTCAGAAACGGGAGCGGCTCTGAATCATCTGTGAGGCATGCCTATGTCGAGGTACAACAAACGAGGTACGAGTTTTAATGTCGTAGCGTCTGTTTATAAGAGACTAATGTCGAGGCGATTGTACGATGACAGCGGCTCTCGTTGGATTTCAGAAACCACCCTATGTATGGATATGTTCGAACCCTCGCCGTGAACACAATAGCCGTCGATGCAGCATTGCTAGCGGCCTGAGCCTTGAACACGACAGTTGGTACAACAATATCCATGCTTAGCGTGATTTTGATCTCCACCGAGAGCCGGGACCAACGCGCCATCGCCTGGACACAGCAATTCCTCGCAGATGACGCAGAACTACTTCCTTTTCCGGGGGCAGTCTCGAGGCAGTCCACGGGCCAAACGGATTCCACTTGCAAAACAATTGATATGTTCATATTAGTACGGGATATTATACTCAACCAAAAACTCACGGAGCGTTCCAAAGAATGTGTATTGGACCGCAAGGCAGCTCACACGTTTTACAGAAGCGCTGTGTCACTGCAGTTGCGGGTGTTCCTAGCGATGCAAATATGAAGGAAGTATCATAGTCCAGCATATGAAACCTTTTACGTCCGTCAATCGCCCCGGAATAACCTCCAGAAACAGCAGCAATTCGGAGGCGTCTGTAAGGGATCCCGATGTCCAAGGGAGTGTATGCCAGTCCCATCTTTCGATAGAGGTTAGAATCGCCCTACGTATGAATATTTTCTGCAGGCTTTCAACATAACAGCCGGCAGGAAGAATATCCGCCCGCATGTCTGAACAGGCCCGCAAGAATATATCCACACTCGGAGCGATTATAACCTCCATCCAAGGGCGTGACCAGCGTGCAATCCCGTGGACACTGGGCTCATTCACGGACGACTCAGAATTTTTACCGTTTCTAGAGGCAATCCCAGAGGCCATTGACGGACCCAAATGATGCCACTTGCTAAATGATGGCATGGCCACTGTATCAGTGACGAATGTTGCGCAAAAGAAAAATCACTAGGGGGAACCTATCACGACTGTACTGAGAGTCCTCAGACAACGAAATATAACTGCTTTATGACGCACCAAGCTTTTCTTGAACCGTGGGTTCCATGCCATGTCCCGACGACCAGGTGTTGCAGTTGCAGATATTCTGCTCAATCGTGCACAGGCTGGCAGCGATACCGTACAATTATTTCGCAGTTGGATTCCGTTGTGTCCATGGGTCGCCTCTAGAGCTGCATTCAGAAACGGGAGCAGCAGTGCATCGTCTCTGAGGCATGGCTATGTCGAGGCGAGAGCACGATGAGCGCGCCTCTCGCTGGATTTCAAAAAACACCCCACGTATGGATATGGCCGCAGTCTGCCGTGAACACAATAACCGTCAATGCAGCATTGTGGACAGGACAGCTGGTGCAATCATATCCATGCTTTAAGGTGATCTTTGATCTCCAGCGAAAGGCGGGATCAACGTGCTATCACCTGGACACTGTCAATTCCTCGCAGACAACACAGAGTTACTCCCCTTTCTGGAGGCAGTCTCGAGGCAATCCACAGCCTGAAAGGGTTTCACTTGCGAAACAATATGTTCATATTAGTGCGGAATATTATACCCAACCAAAAAGGACTCACGGAGATTCATGGCGGGTATCATAGCCTTCAGAAAATGAAAACCCTTCGGTCCATCGATCGCCACTGGAATTGTCTCCAGAAATGAAAGAAGTTCTGGGTCGTCGGTGAGAGATTCGGGTGTTCATGCGAGTCCACACCGGTCACAGCTTCGGGTGAAGGTTAAAATCGCCAGAAGCGCGAATAATCCTGTGGGCTGTCGACACAACAGCCGGCGAGAAAATATCCGCCGGCATGTCTGAAGACTACAACCCGCAAGAACATATCCACTCTGGGGGCGATTATAACCTCCATCCAAAGGCATGAGAAGCATAGACTCGGCATGGACACTGGATTCTCTGACTGACGACCAGGAATTTCTTCCCTTTCTGAAGGCCATTCTCGAGGCAATCCATGTTTCACCTCCTGAACGATGATATGTCATATCCGCGCTGAACGCTCTAGGCAATGAAAGATATTAATAATTACCGACGTTTGATACAGCCGCTGACAATCCCGGCGGCCGTGACAGTAGTCGGGAGATCAAGAATCGAAGCCTTTGAGGTGGACGAGGAGATGGAACGAGGAGCTGGGCGAAGGAGGAAGGTGGGAGGAGGAAGAAAGAGAAAGCCACGTAGCTGCGCCCACCCGCGCCCACGGCAATCCCACCAAAATCATTCGCTAAGAGCATTACTATCAGCGGAACTCTTGACATCAAGCGCATACGCCGTTTGAATCGGAACCAACCGCACCGTCCCGCAGTCACCCAGTTAGATAACGCAGCGTTTTAACTTTTGAAAGTTGTGTCGGAGTGGCAAGTCGGAGCATCAAGTATCAAATAAAACGGCGAGAATCGGCAGAGAACCACAGAAGACCAAGGCAAGACAAGCGATGAGTCACTAGTAGCTAGCTCTCGTTTTCGGTAATGCCGGCGTTCGAGAGGGAGGGTTTGCGGAGAAAAAAGTCGGCGCGTGGCAGTGGTTGTACTTGAAGTTGAAAAACAACCGGTCCTCGGTTCCGCCATCATTTGATTATGTAATGACCGATTCGACGCCGCTGAGGGCGGCGTCCTCAGCTTCAAGTCCTCAGCAAGTCCTCAGCGCCGCTTGCCTCCCGCTCCCATTCACGCTTCTATGCCTACCCTGCTGCGGCAAAACAAGCCAGTCGTGACGGTGGCAAGCTTAGGGAAGTAATTGTACTCAACGAGAGCGCGGAAGATGAAAGACACGATGAAAATCGGACCCGCCGATTTGGAACCAAGCCATGTTGGGCTGTTTGAAACGGTTTTTTACCCTCTGGTCCTGCTCTGGTCTGCTTTTTACCCTCAGCGCCTCACTATCAACTAATCGACCGCAGAACGACCTGTCGAAAGGAAATCGGTACAGAAGGTCAATACACCAGAGGTCTATGGGCAGTGCCGCAGACGGTCGCTGAACCCGGTTTTTTATCACGATGTATTAATTGATTACGGGTGACGACGACAAGTCAGTGTATTACTGGATGATCTCCATAACCATCGGGCAGACATCATCAATCAACGACCTTACAGACTGCACAATATTCGGCGGAATGGTCGACACGTCCGACCCCTCCGGCACGCAGTGCGCTAAGTCGTAAAGCGCATCATGGACAGCTGAGTTGCTGGCCCGCGTCTGAAGCATGTAAAAATCCCCATTCTTGGGGAGTTTGGCAAAAACGAGGTGCATGCGCCGGTGACTGTGCAATGCCCGTATAAAATGGGTCCCCACTTCCTTTGGAGGGTGAACTTGAATAGACAGGGGGCCGTTACCGTAGTTGAACATCGTGTACAAGCTTTGGCCGTGGTCAGCAATTCGTATCATCCGGGTGAGGAAGATATGCTCTTTGTGTTGCTCATAGTCGTGGGCGACCATCGCTCGAAGGAAAGCACGATCGCGGCTCGTGAAAAATAGGGGACCATCGAGGTGGTCCGCGCGCCAGCCGTCTAATGGAAATTAGCAACGGACCAAGAGCATCTCAAAGATAATATTAGTTACCGGGTGGTCGAGTATGTTGACAATCTCTTTTGTGGTCTGCATGCCAGTCCTTGATCTGACACTCCTTTGAACAGTAATGCTGCCATTCGCAACCCGCGCAACGCTTAAGATCGCCCTTCCTGAGGATTTTGCCGCACTGAAAACAAAGGTCAGTCGCGTTCTTTGACAGATTCCGCGACACATTACCTCCATATTGTCACACGCCTTCAGGTCGCGGAAAACATATCCTTCAGAGTCAAAGCGACGCTTCACCTCCAAACGCTCGAGTGCGAGCTCGACAAATCCCTGCCAATCCCGATGTAACCGCGAGGAGCGGAAGGTCTCTGTTGACGTTGCTTCTTCCAGGCGTGGGAGATAAACCTCGAGAAGGGAGAGGACGGGATAATATAGCGTCGCCGGCCGCACGATCAAGGTGATGAGACTCAGGATACTATGTTCATGGTTGATGACCCAGTCGATACGCTTGTTAACAAGCGACACGACGAGTGTAAGAACATCAGCGTCGATGATCTCCGCAACCTGGCTGTATCCCCGGCTGAGTAGCAGGAACCGGAAAAACACGTTCCAAGCGTGTCTAAAGAGTTCCGAGTATATGTCCGTAGGGGTGGGGCCTTCCAGGAATCGGGCTGCAAACGAGAGGACCGATGTAAGAGCTGACAAGTATTTGTGCGCTAGGAGGGCCGATGTCCATCTCCCCTCGTCACATTTGCTGGCAAAGATCACAAGAGCGCACAGGTTAAGCGCAGTACGACTTGGAGTGTTGGTGCTGTCGACTAGACAAGGCACCAGCTGGACCACCAGTACAGCAAGTTCGCCGACGCCACCCGCGCCTTCGACGAAATTGGCGAAGTCATACTTGGAATCGTGGATTTTGACGTTGAATTCGGCTACGTTGCGCAAGGCGGCGTGTGTCGTATCGTTCGGGTTCCGGAAGAAACTGCCCCAGGCTTGGGCAGCCAAGATCATAATACCTGGCGGCGAGATTATCTGCTGCGATGTTTCGCTGCGTGCTTCCATCAAGCTCGCGACGACGCAGAAGAAGCGGGCGCGGCAAACGTCCAAAGTGGGAGCGTCGGCAATTCGGTAATGATGGACGTCGAAAAACTGGATCCATGGCCAAACCCGGGTCCATAAAGCAGTCCGTGAGCCTGGAGGGTGGGGCCATGTATAGGATATGCCCTCCAGAGACAGAAAGGCTCGGGTGATGGTAGAAACGGTGTCGTCCGGTAGGAGTTCGGTGTCCATTACATTATCGCTCGGAATATTGCCCGGATCGAGGTGATGGTAGAACACTGGGAGGAAGCGGGTCTCTTCACGGGCCAGTTTAGCGCACCCAACGAGATCTCGGACGCCTGACACAGAGCCGTTGATGGATATCGTGGCCAGAGCCTGGAATTAACAGACTTTCTTGTGATATCAGGAATCACTGAATGAAAAGCAAAACATACACGTTGGAAAGTGGGAAGACCAGACAATTGTTCTGGGCGTAAAGATTCGTGCATCTTGGGTTTTTATATGGTCTTTTTAACATGCCAAATCTTCTGTCTCCGAGCCGAACGGTCTCGACGCTGGCAACTGTTGGCCGCCACCCAAAAAAAACAAAGACAAGCTGCCAAAGAGGGGGAGGCAGCGAGGATGTGCTTCCCTGAGGAAGCACGAGGAAATAGGCGGCAAAGGGTGCGACGAGGTAGTCTCGTTAACCAGACTTTCTACTACGCACAAAAGAAGACAGTCGTTCTTTTGTGACGAGGCAGTGTGGAGGAATGTCACAATCATTGTCACCTGCATCATTGTGATGCCAGCCGATCACGTCTCTTCCACCAGCCAACACAGTCAGTCGCAGTTCCAAGTTGGGCTGTGGTTGGGCCTTCTGATTTTTCATCGCTCGTTCTGTTCTTGCTTTAGTGTGCGACAGGCTTCCTGACATACATTCAACATACATCGCCCGCTATCGCCCGCTTAATATCGATCACCGACGATGCACGAAGCTTTGCGCCTCGAAAACGTATCTGGACTTTCTGCTGACTCTCGTGTATGTTTTGATATATATGTATCTATCCTCTGATTTCCGATCAAATTATTTCAGGCTCTAGCAGCGGTGGCGATAAATGGTTCCTTGCCCGCTCTCCGTGGTGTGATTGAGCTGGTCAGCGTTCATCACGACCAAAACTGCTTTCTTCCCGTGTTCTATCACCATCTTGACCCCAGCAAGATACCGAGCGACCATGCAATGGATGCCGAAATCCTGTCTGACGAGGCTTCCTCCAGAATTACCCTTGCTTTCCTCTCCATGGACGGCCTATTCAATCTGCCAACTCCCCCTCCCGGGTCACACCACGATTTATGGCTACGGGTCTGGCCCTGGGTCCAATTTTTTGACGTCCATCATTGTCGGTTTGTCGACATAGTCAACCAGGACGTTCTCCGTGCTCGCTGCTTCTCCGTCATCAGTAGCCTGATGGAAGCAAACTCCGAAACATCCCGCCAGATTACTTCAGCCCCAGGCATTGGAGTTCTGGCTGCACAAGCCTGGGGGAGCTACTTCCGGGATCCGAATCACACCACAGAAGCAGCCCTCCGCCGTCTAACCACGTTCTTCCTCTTCGCCTCGTCGTTCGACTGCGACTTCGACGACTTTATCGACGGGGCGGGCGGCGAGGCTGCTCTGGCAGTCCTGGTGGTCCGAATGGTCGATTACCTGCTGGCCAGCACCAATACGACGTATGGTACGGCACTCAACCTTTGTGCTGTCGTCGTCTTTTCGGGACGCTCCAAAGAGAATACATGGCTCTCAGCCCTTCACTCGAAAAAATATCTGACAGCCCTTGTGTCTATCCTCGTGTTGGCGGACGGGGTTTTGACTGTCCCCACCGCCCCAAAGGACTTGTATCCAGACCTGTACCAACACGGTTGGAACATGCTCCTGGCCGTGCTTCTTTGTTCCGCAGGTTATACACAGATTGCGGAGACACTAAATGCTGGTCTTCTCCCACTTATCTTTTCCGTTGCTAGCAAGCATCTGGATTGGACAATTGGCGGTCTGCAAGCTCTCATTACGGAAATGATGCGACCGGCAACGCAGTATTATCCTGTCCTCTCCGTTCTCGAAAATTGCCTCCCTCGCGTGGAAAAATTGGCGGTAGAACCGGCTTTCCTCAGTTCCCCCTTGCATGTGGACTGGCAGGAATTTGAAAAGGTTGCCCGTGACCGTCTAGATTTCAAGCGGCACTTTGACTGCGGGCATATATCTCATAGAGGATGTGATAATATGGAGGTGATTCTGCTCCAGACTCTGATTGCATTCGATTCACCTCGCTCTCAGTGCTGCAAGATTTTTCAGAAGGCCGAATTCAAGCGTTGTTCTGGATGTGAATATCAGCATTACTGTTCGAAGGAGTGTCAGGTCAGCGACTGGCGCGCAGGTCACAGAGAAGCATGCCAACATACACGGCCGCCAGGTGAGTAACAGCTATATTTCTCGATCTTCGCTGAACGACTCCCAGACGGCTGGCGTGCCGACCATTTGGACGGTCCCGCTTTTTTCACCGGCCACGATAGGGCTTTCCTGCGGGCACTGGTTGCGTACGACTACGAGCGACACAAGGAGCATATTTTCCTCGCCCGGATCGTGCGACTCCGGCAGAGCGGCGAATCCTCGTCCACAGTGTTTAACTACACTGAAGGGCAAGTGAAGATTTCCGAAGAGCCTGTCTCCGATGGTGGGGAAGTATTCTCGAGGGTTGCTCGAAGCGGCCGCCGGATGCACGTCAACGCCGTTTTCATCACGAAAGATACTGGTTATTGGCAACTTCTGACGCGATCTGGTGAATCGTACGTCCATGATGCGCTCGTCACTTTGGCGGAGCGTACTCCGCCGGGGACGGATGTATCCAACCTACCGCCAAAGATTGTCCAAGCGGTTAGAAAACTGATTGAACGAGCATGCCCGCAGATTCCGGAGATTGTGTAGAACATGTATGTCTTTCCTCCACAAATATAACACTCGGGATACTTTCCAATGATAAGCAAGGGGCGAGGATTTCGGGCATCCCAAATGCTCGGGGCAAGGTGCGTGACCAAAGCAAGTCTATTGCCACTACAAATCGCACCTACATCACCCACTCCCTATTCCTCTCCACCTCCTCTACACGCCTCCGCACAACCGCCTGCACTTCCTCGCCCCACACCGCCGGGCCCCCACCCTCGCGCTCATGCCGCTCTGCCTCCGCCGCGTCCATCACCACGACGTTCTCCAGCGCCAGCGGCTTCGCGGGGTCCCACCGCACGAGCGTCGGCTTCACGGGCACGGCGTGCGGCGGGACGACCGACCGCCCACGGTAAATGTCTTCGAAGAGCAACGCGACGTCGTCTTCGTCGAGGGGGATGCGGCTGCGAGCGTGTAAGTGAAGGTAATGCAAGGTGAAGGGTGAAGGTCAGAGGAGGCGTACCTGACGAGCGCGCCGTCGCCCGCACGCTTCGCCTCGCGCTGCTGCAGGTCGCGCAGGAGGCGGTCGTACACCTTGCGCCGGTTCTTGATCGGGAGCGGGTTCGCGATCGGCTTGCCCGCGAGCTCGCAGAGGACGTACGTCGCGATGTGCAGCCCGAAGATCGACGGGAGGGGGCCTATGTAGAACGCAAGCACGTCAGCGGTGCAAGCAAGACAAAAAACAGCGACGCACCGAGAACGGGGAGGATGCGAACGCGAAAGTCGTCAAACACGCCGAGCTCCTTGACGGGGCCTTTCTGGAACTCGTCCTCGGGGAGGGGCAGCAGCTTGACGTCGCTGGGGACCTCGGTCGAGTACACGACGGGGATGCCCGAGGAGACGCCCTGGAGGCGGAGCCGCCGACGCACGGCGCGCGCGAGGGGGTCGTATATCGTGTACGAGATATCGCTGATCTGGATCCGCGTAGGGTCACACTTCGCTCCGGCGCCCATGGACGAGAAGACCTGCAACAGCGTCATCGTCAGCACCGGCTGCGAGAAAGGAATGAGGGAGAGACAACGCGCCTTGAGGTTTTGGTCGTGGCAGTACTTCAGCAAATCGACCTTGGTCTGGATGTTGTCGATCGCGTCTGTAAAGAGATGAGATGAGCGGTCTGTAGCTGCGAAGAGACACATGCACACCTACTACCCAGTCCGCGCCATCGAGCAGGTGTCCGCCATCCTCTTTGCGCCAGATGTCGATCCGCGAGTCGACCTCTACCCAACGCGCGATCTGCTTCAGCGTGCGTTCTATGCATTTTACTTTCGGGGTACCGACATCGGTGAGTGTCGCCGTTGCGTGGCGGTTGAGCGAGGAGAGGGTGACATAGTCAAAGTCGACTAGCCTGATTTTGGAAACACCACTGTAAATTCGTGAGTATGGGGACATTCGTATCATAAAAACGGAGATGCAACAGGGTCACCCCCGCGAGTACTGCACGTCACTGCGTCGGGAGGAAGCCGGCGCACGCACAAGACTGACACAGCCGATGCTTGTGAATGAGAAGACAGAGAATGCGGCCCCGAAGGGCGCGTGGTGCACGGTGAGGTGGCCCAGTGCTACCAACGGTGGCATGAGCCAGTCCGCCAGCCACACGACCTGCAACACCACCGAATGAGCTACACGAAAACCCGGCGCAGCGTCCGCGCTCCGTGGCGCCGTACCAGCCACCGCCAGGTTACTACGCGCCACTAGCCCGCGTCCATTCAGCCCCGCGCGAGAGTGCAAGCACCCCAAGTCACTGCTGGGCCGGAAACCCCACGCACACCAACCTGACTCACCCCAACGTGAGCATATCGAGCTCCCGCGATAATGACGCGTCCACGACCACAGAAATTTTACAGGATAACAAACTTACGAGCGCACAAGCATGACCGCAGCCCAGCTCCCCACACCGCCGCAGCCAACGATAACGACCGTCCCCTTGCGAATTTTTGTCATTGCCTCGTCGCCAAAGAAAGCATAGTTTCGGGCCAGCTGCTCTTGAATCAAGTCCTCGTCATAAGCAAGACTAGCATTCGGCGCAGAAACATCCCGCTGGTTTTCCGGAGGCGGCAGAGTCTTGCTCCCGTCGAATAAGACGTTCCCGTTCCCCGGTACGCTTGAGGATATCGACCGCAAGATATCCTGGTCTAGATCTCGCCGCCGAGATCGTTTGGACAGAGAATTGTACACGGAAATCAAGGTCGCGGTAGTGGCTGCAGCAGCGACGGCAGTAACGGCCAGTTGGGCACGGCGAGACTGCAGGAAGCCATCCATAAGAAAAGTGGAGACGGCGAGGAGTAGGTTGGGAGCAAGCCCGTGCAGTCCCGGCCCGGCGAGCCGGCTCCCCATTTTTTTTTTTTTTGAGGGCCATACATACTTGATCTACACAGAAGTCCTAGGGCGCACAATACCATCCTATTTTACCCAGTGCACAAGCAGTGCACAAGTGTACTTCGCCAGAACAAAAAATCTATCCAGGGCCTTTCCTTCGCTCTGCAGCTGACAGTACTAGTGTTGTCAGCGCACGTCCCCTCCGAGTCGCCCACACCATGTCGCATAGACCGCCGTGCACCATCTTCTTGTACTTCACCGTAAAATTTGGGCACACCAACCGCAAGGTGGCAACCGGTACGGGCATAGGCTCGTGCGCCAGAGGCGCGCGCCTCGGCTTCCGGGGCTTGCAGTGTCAGCGGCGTGCGTCGAGCGCTCATCCCACCGCGCACCGCTGTTGCTCCGGACCAGGGTGCAGCCGACAAGTACGAGCGGGACGTCGTACCGCACCACCACACCCCCGATCACTCGCCGCACCGACTCGTCCCCGATCCACGCATGCACAAGAGACTTGAAGCTCCACCACCGGACCCCGCGAAGTCCCCCAGCACGCTCTCCTCGCGTGACCAGAGACGCGCTCCATTCGTAGTCCCGCGACCGCCGCACCGTTCAAAACCCAAGGTCCATCGCACCACCCCGTCGCCAAGTTGGATGGGAAGGACGGCGAACGTTATGTAACTTCGGCACCTCCGCCTTCATCTCCACTCCCATCCTCGATGCACGCCAATCGCGCCTTCGCGCCTCTCGACATGCGCAGACACACGCCGACGTTCGGAACGCTCGAAGCTCGAAAACGAGAACGTGAGTACATAAACCTCCCCTCCCGCACCGCATCGCACGCAAATACTCTGCAGCTCGAGCTTCGGGAACGTAACGAGAGCAGCCGCGTCGTCTACCGCATGACCAGGAGCTTGAAGTACCAAGGACCGAGCCACAACGGCGGCTTAAAGGACGGGAGTGGCCGAGGTCCACACCCCTTCCTCCCACCCCGCGGCAGCAGACGTGCACTGTCCTCCTCCTCTCTGCCCTTCCCTTTTCTCCTTCATCCACTCACTCCCATCCTCGACGCACGCGAATCGCGCCTTCGTTCTTCGCTCCTCGAGACGCCCAGACGCCCGCCAACGTGTGTTCGTTCACATACCCCCGCAGAACGCTCGGGGCGAAGCACTACGCCCAAGAACGAGATCGATGACATGGCTGCATCGCCGCCCGTCCGCATCGCCCTCGCCCACTCGAAGCGCCAGGCTGGGACACGAGAACATCCGGGCAGGCGAGGCCATCAACGTCGCCCGCCTGCAGGACGTTCCTCAGAGAGCTCGACGCGCGCGCCGGCGTCGTCTACAACAAGGGGCAGCAACTAGAGCACCCTCCTGCTCCGCTTTCCACACTCGACCCGCTTCCCCTCCTCCTCGCCCCACAAAACCCATCGCAAAAAGGGGGGGAAGAGGTTTCCCTCCTCACCAAGCGGCAGGGCGGAATCGCAGGAGTAAAAAGGCGCACAAAAGTGCGCCAAAAAAAAAGAAAAAGAAAACGGAAGAGCGCACTTCCCAAGCTCCCCAAACATGTCGATATCCTACACGACGATGTGCATAGGAATCAGCGGCCGTTGCCGTTGGCGACGGGCTTGAAGAAGACGAGGGAGCCGTGTTCTGGAGCGGATCTGGATGGAGAGGGTTAGTCAGGGTCCGAGTAACGGAGAAGAGAGGGGAAGGAGGGACGAGGAAAGGGAGGAGGGGGAGAGGAGGAGGAAAGAGGGTGGAAGCGGGGAGAGGAAGGGAAGGGGGGGTGCGAAGAGAGAAGGGGAAGAAGGAAAGGAGAAAGGGAGGGCGTCGTGGAGAGCGGGGGGCCAGAGGAGATTGCGAATAACAAGGGGTAGTGAGGTAAGGGGAAAGGTACACGGAACGGGAGAGAGTAGGGGGAGACAATGGACGACAGTGATGAGGGAATGGACGGAGTGGATGCGGCCTCGTGACGGACGAAACGGGCGGCTGAAGTACGACGAGGGAAGTGAAGGGGAAAATCGTGAACGAAATGGGGGGCGAATGGCCAAACGGGCAGAAGGAGGACAGAACGTGGGAGACGTGCGAAGGAGGGAGAAGGGAAAGTGAAAAGGAAGGGAGAATGTGTCGAGGGAATGGAGGAGGGCGTAGCGACGATGAATGTGTTGGAGTAAGGTAGATGTAACGAGACACCGTCCGAGGTCAAGGGATAGGATGGATGAAGGAAGTAGCGTGTAAGTACCTGAGAATGCGGAGCAGCCGGAAAGAAAGGTAGGGGGAAGAGAGCGGGCCATTGAGACGAGGGAGGGGTAATGGTGTCTGGAAGAAGACATCTGCAGCAGGCGGCCGGGGTTACGCTCGAAGGCGGCTGGGTGGCAGATGCAGAGGTACGCTCGATAGCAGGGTTCCGCTCGGCGGCATAATTACGCTCGAGGGCTGGTGGGAGCTCAATAGAGCTGTGTCGCAGTGCGAGATCGGGTCCCGGCCCATCGGGAAGCGGAGGCGGTGGAGAGTGTCGAAAGGCGAATGGGAGGAACAGCCGACGTGGAGCAGCTGTAAGTGCGGGTGAGAGTAGATGTGGCTGACTCGCAGCGCGGTAGGATGCGGAGGTAGGAGAGGCCAGGTGAGAAGGATTCAAGGATAGGCGGAAGTCGGAAAGCAGCATGGAGGCTCGCAATGACGTGCAAGAGGTGGCTGAACCGACAACCTAGAGCGCGTCTCGGTGATGCTTTGCGGCGATGCTCGTGTTCTGCGACGACGCACGCGCAACGCCCTGCTAGTTGAAGTTGGTCTAAGGTTCGACGCAAAACCTGTCTGAGGCTTGCGTAGCACGTGAGTGTCATGTGATGAGAAGGCGGCTTGTCCCGAACCACTGCATCGCCACTGGCACTTGTGACTTCAAGCCCACTTCATGCAGCAGCACAAGAGTGTTCATACTCGAGGTCCCATGGGTGCAGTGTCCTCGCTAGCACCCACGGATACTGGCCGGAAGAAAGCTCTCCTTATCGGAATACGCGCCCCCGCGGATGTAGGGTACCCAGAAATCTGCGAAGCGCATGCCGATGTGTACCAGATGCGGAAGCTGCTCTTGGAAAGGCACGAACTTCCATGAGTTCTCGATTGTCGTTTCGCTTAAACTACCTCAGGTTTGGCTACAACTCGGCTGCCATATCCGTTCTCGTCGACGATGGTATTCCTGGCCATGCGGACCCTACACGCGTCAATATTGTGCACGAACAGTTAGAGCCGCTGTCAACTAACTGATGACTGTATCGACAGTTAATGGCAATAGCTGAGCTCGGCAGGGAAGCGAAGGATGGCGACAGTCTGTTCTTTCTCTGTACGACCTGGCGCGGATAAATACCCTTTCAAGGTCTGGCTGACATTACAACAGATAGCGGAGCCGGTTTCCAAGTAGAGTACTCCGACTATCGCTATGAAATGGCCGAAGGCACTGCCATTGTCCCTTTGGATGGCGAAAAAATGAGGATCTTGGACAAGGCAAGTCGTTGATCTCAGTTGTACAGCTACTCCCACACATCACTAATAGGAGTTGAGTGCTGCTCTTCTCACACCTTTACTGTCTGGTGCCCGTCTTGTAGCCATTCTGGATACAGAACATTCGGGTTCCCTGTTGGGTGTGTCGTGATCCTACGGTAGCCGAGGGCACAGTTTCTAATTCTTGATAGATCTTGAGCACTATCGTTGCAATCATGTCTTTCTTCCTTGGAGAGGGACGGAAGCTTGGAGCCCCAGAAAAAGAGCTTGTGAGAAATAATACTCTTGTAGTACTTTTTTGATACGACACTTTCTGAACAGTGCGCCGTGATGCCCTTGACCTGAGGCTGCCCCCGAAAACCGATGTTATGACCAACACAAGAACAGCTTGTGAGAGAATACTCTCGTAGTGGTTCTCAATATCACCCTGAGCAACCTTGCCTGAACAGTGCGCCGTGGCGGTTTCGGCTTGACGTCCGATGCTTCTATCATCCGTCCTGTGGACGAAGTTCTGACCGGTAATGTTTCCTCATCTCCAAGCCACAACATTGTACAAAAACTCGAACCTCCAGTGCACCGGCGCAGTATATACAGCCAAATCTACAACAGACCATTGCCACGTCTCGCGCACAACGAAGTAGGGGCCTGTGCTTGCGAGTCATGCAAGCCTGCAGATGCGATCACCTCAGTGGGCTGCTATAGTGGGTGGAGGCACACTGCTTCATCCCGGACATTACTCCAGTCCTCCCCGGATTCAACTCCATCCGGGACATTCCTCCAGTCCTCCCTGGATTCAACTCCATCCGGGACATTCCTCCAGTCCTCCCTGGATTCAACTCCATCCGGGACATTCCTCCAGTCCTCCTCGGATTCAATGCGGCAAGGGTCGCAGAGCTCAGGAGATAGCGGAGACGGCGCGACATGGTTTTTACCAGAAGAGGGCCGTTTCTTCCTAGATCCTGTGACATCAAATCATCCGTACCCTTGCCTTGATCCTCCAAGCTCAAGTTGCACTGGCTGGTGCCGTGATATGGACCTCCAAACTTCAATCATACAAGAAATGACAGACACGATCAATGTGGTGTCTCTGGCGTCCTGCGAACGCCGGCAAGGGAGTCGGTACGGTCCCAGCATAGTTTCAGTTTGTCCTCCCCTTTCGCACATGGCTCCTTACACATTATCCTACGCAGTTGCTCGTGGATTTCCTCAATGAAAATGATCACCCGTCGCTGCGGGATGTACTCCTACACGTTAGGTGGGCCTCTCCATTCATGAATCTCGTTTTTCTGATTCCATGCTACCTAGTCACGCATCATACTCAGCGGCTGGACGATATGCAGACGACCATCGCAAGACCTGCAAGGACAAGATTGAGGAATGGCGTCGAACACGATCGGCGGATGAGGTTCGGGATTCAATACGAGAGCTAGAAGCTGAAATGACGGAGATGAATCTCCTCCGTGACGTCAATGAGCACTGGAGTCGGGCTATTACTTCGAGCCCGGAGCTCTCAAGTGCCCGACCGCTTGACATGGACAGAGAGTGGATAATGTGAAGTTTTGTTCGGGCTTACCGCCACATCGTCAATCTTCTCGCTTGTTTCATTCGATTGTACCATGTATCATCATACTACCGTTCTGAGGCCTGTCTTTTCATCTCCCGAAAACAAATACCATGTCACTTCGACGCAACCTCAGCTGAGTAGATGCCGAGTCACGGCTTTACGGCTTCCCAAAAATAGTGTAACCGTACAGCATTACCCTCTCATCTCGCCTCATGGCAGAAGTCGTTGGGCTCATTGCCAGCATTCTTCAGCTTGTCGATCTGGTCACGAAAGCTCGCAACTACATCAAAGACTTTGCTGATGCACCACAAGAGCAGACGCAACTACTGCTCGAAATCCAAAACCTCGACGCGTTACTGAAGGACCTGGACAAGCGAGCCAAGAGGAAGCCGACTGCGCTGCTCACAAAGGGCATGCAGGTGCTGGAGCAGCCATTGAGGGAGTTGAATTCTACCCTGCAACGCTCGACGAAGAAGCTGGAATCCGAGTCCGGCAGAATAGCGAAGTTCTACGGTCGTTTGATTTGGCCGCTGTGGGCAAAAGAGGACGTTGTGGGAGTCTTGAATGGAATCGAAAGATTCAAAAGCTTGGTCGACTTACGGTTGGGGCTGGATACTTGGTTCGTGCTTTGACCCGTCCATGGTGGAACTCCGTTTCATTATCCTGACGCAGGGATTCAACTCAAGGCACGCAAAACAAATTCCATTATTTGGTGTACAACTGATTTTCCCTGCAGAAGTGATTCAAACTGTCAACGATGTCGCCATCGACCTGAAGGAATGTCATGCTCGTAAGTCCGTCCTATCCACACACATTCGCTGCTCCCCTTAGGCTGAATTTTGACCAAGAAACGATCTCCGCTCTCAAAGACCTCACCGAGGAACAACGCCTGGATCACAACTGTGAGAGAAAGTTCAATTGTCAGGCAGTCGAAGCCAAGCTAAACAGCTCGACTAGACATCGCCAAATCTGTGAGAGATGTCGCTCGGAATCAAGAAGAGTACCATAATTGTAAGAGTTGAAACCGATGAGTCGGAATGACTAGCCGCTGAGACGTATGCAGCTTCGGAGCGTGACGCAATCATCGACTGGTACTCTCCACTCGAATTACTGTCTCGGGAAGCGGAAATATTTAGCGCTTATCAACCTGGGACCGGCGGGTGGTTTTTAGAAAATGACTGGATCAAACTGTGGAGATCAGGCGTAGGAAAAAAAGTTTGGTGTCCCGGCATGCGTGAGTCCTCGTATATCAGTGGAGACTCGAGACTTACTAAGCGCATAATTTCCAGCCGGTGCCGGAAAGACTGTGCTAGCGTATGTTCCATATACGTCGAGTGTTCGTGTTGTATTTAACTGGCGTGGGACAGTTCCATGATGGTCAACGATCTTCGGGCGAATTTGAGCCCGGACACAGGCGTCGCGGTGATTTATCTTGACCACAAAGAAAGCGACAGACAATCTCCATCACTTCTCTTAGGAGGTATATGGCGACAACTAGTCTTCCGGAAATCCCTTTCAGCGACTATGCACCAGCTGTACAAGACACACCAAGAAAAGCGCTGCCCCAAGCCATCTTTGGACGATATTCACTCCATCCTCTGCTCTACAGTTGCAGAACACTCCAGAGTGTTTATAGTCGTAGATGCATTGGATGAATATCCTGAAGAACAACGCACAGAACTACTCCTTCGTCTCTCGGCATTAGGACCGAATGTCAACTTGATGTTGACTTCTCGGCCGCACATCAAGATTGAACATGTTGGGAGCGCGGATCTTCGGGTTGTCGAGATTCGGGCAAATGAGGATGATGTTCGCCGATACCTAGACGCGCAAATTGGCAAGTCTGCCCGACTGTCCAAAAACGTGCAACGTTCCCCCGATTTGCGAGGCGAGATCGAAAGAAGAATCATCTGGCGCAGCAACGGAATGTGAGTGTGTAGGCCCTCGGATTAAAAAATCAAACTTAACGGCATAGGTTTTTGCTTGTAAAACTCACGATTGCGTCTCTCGCGACGAAGCCCACTGTAAAAACAGTTCGTGTCGCGTTGGAGGAAATCTCGAAAAAGTCACCGGGCGACTTGAACGGCATGTACGACGAAGTCATGGAGCGAATCAATCGGCAGAGCGAAGACGACAGAAACCTCGCTCGACGCACCCTTTCCTGGATTTCGAACGCGCATACTGTTCTTCACATCTCCGAGCTCATAGAGGCCCTAGCCGTTGAGCCGGGGACTACCGATCTCGACCCTGATAACCTACTGGATCTTGATATCATCTTGTCTGTCTGTGCGGGCTTAGTTGTCCTTAACGAGGAGGACCATCTAGTTCGGCTCATTCATTATACCGCACAAGAGTATCTGGATCGTTATCAGGAAAGGCATTTTCCCTGGCAGGCACAACTCGAAATTACTGGAAGATGCATCACATACTTGTGTTTTCGAAAATTTGCAACGGTCGGCGACCTCGAATTGGAGATGCTGTTTGATGAAAACCCACTGCTGGAATATGCGCTACTATTCACTTTGGCTCATGCCCGCGGGGAACCTGAAACTCAAATCAGAATCGATATTCTACGGTTTCTCGCTTACCTGCTAACGGACGGGAAGCATATGTGGCAGATGATGCATACCATACACCCATCCCTTCCTCGGACACGGATCGGATTAGCTGCATACTTTGGTATGCTCGAAGTGGCGAGCTACCTCCTCGATGAAGACAGATTCGACATCGCTGGATTGCGTGGGGCCGCAAGAAACGGGCATACACAGATGGTCCGTTTGCTCATGCAGAGCCAAGGATATCGAAAACATGTCGCACAGCAGGAACACCCGCTGGCAGAGCATTTTGTCGATGCGCAGGCTGAATGGGAGTTCATTGCCGGACTGCATCGAGCTTCGCGCGACGGTAACGAAGAAATTGTCTACGCCTTCCTTGAGGCCGGCGTTAACGTCAATGGGGTGGGCCTGCCCTACGGTACTGCGCTACAGGCTGCTTCATTCCATGGGCATTATTCAGTTGTTTGCATCCTCCTTGCCATGGGAGCCGATGTGAATCTGAAAATTGGGATGTATGGTACGGCGCTTCGGGCTGCTTCCATAGCGGGCCACACAGACATGGCATTCCTCCTCATTGAGAATGGCGCTCAGATTGATGCTCAAGGGAAGCATGGCAGCGCCCTTGCGGCAGCGCTATGTTGCGGCCGGGAGGGGGTGGCCCAACTACTCATCGACCGCGGAGCCAATCCGAATGACCCCGGAGCGCGTGGATGGACAGCACTTGGTCTCGCAGCAGTCAATGGGTACCAGGAGATCGTTCGACACTTGCTGCTAAGGGGGGCGAACGTCAACGCAAGATCAGAAGCGAACAAAACTGCCCTTCACGCAGCGCAATCCCAAGGCCACGAAGCCATTACTCGCCTTCTCATACAAAACGGGGCCGTCGTCGGGGACATGAGCTCGGACTGACTGACTCATGAGGAGATCGTTGTGGTTTGGAAGGATGAAGTCCAAGATTTGGCGAGATCGATAGTAGGACCTCGAGCTTACAGATCCACCCCGCTGTATGAAGCAATTTTTAAAATCTATTACATTTATTTCCTATCGTATGCTCAGCATTGCGATCAGAGCCGCACATGGAACGTAATTCTACCGGAATATGACCTGGAGAGTCTGGTCGATAAAGATGGTCCGGTCGCTCCTCAAGACGGACTGACGCAGCCCCACCAAGGACAGAATAACGCACCCCCGCAGGGCGACGAAGGGGAGCTCTTGGAAATGTCGCTGCCGCGCATCTCAATTGTCCCGCCCACTCGAAGCGCTAGGCTCGAACCCGGGAGCATCTAACTTCTAATAGAATCTAAGCCATCCACAGCTCAGCCGCATTGCCCACGACCTCGGAACCTCCGCAGCACAGTACAAGGCTATGGAACGGAAGAGCATCGGCGTGCGCGCCAGCGGCACAGCGGGAAATCCCAGCTCGAAGCTCCAGACGAGGAAAACAAGGGGCACCAACGAGCGCCCTGCAGGGCATTAGACGAGCTCTCAACGCTCGAGGACGGGAACGCGCGCGCATCGTAGAACACACGCGGCAGTAGCCGCTGTTGCTCCCACACGGGCCGCATCTGCTCGAAGCGCGAACCTCGACTCTCGAGAACGAGAACGCGCGCGCATCGGCGACCGCCACCGCTTCCACATCGCCCGCCCACTCGAAGCTCCAGGCTCGAGCACGAGAGCATCCAGGACGCCGGCCATCCACGCCCACCGCCACGGAACCTCCACAGCTCAAGTAAGGCTGGGGAACGAAGGGCGTCGACGCGCGTGCGTACCCGCTTCGTCCACCGCACGACCCGGAAGCAAGGTCAAGGCGCGAAGACCGATCCCTCTGACGGCGCGCGCACAAACCCATAGCCCGCCCGTCCCGTCCCGTCCCGCGGAAGGACAACACCAACGGAAGAGACCACCTCCTGAGCTCCCCAAACACGCTGATATTCTTCAAGAAGAGCATGACGGACGTGCGCAGGAGGAGCCAGTAGCCATCGTTGGCGGCGGGGTCGAGGGGAGGAGGGAGTCGTGCACGCATGGCCCGCCAGAGAGCAGGGTACACAAAGCTATGTGTCACGACAGATCTTGAGTAGAAGTTGGGGCGAGTTTGTCCCGGTAAGTGGGGGACGGAGCGGATAGGTGGGCAGGAAGTGTATGAAGTGTATGAAGTGTATGAAGACGTCGGATACGAGCTCGTTTCGGCAACGTCAAGACGGGATCTGGGCGGAGAGGGTTAGCGAGGGTGTGAGGGAAGGAGAGAAGGGGAGGAGGCTGCGTGGGAATGGGAGGATATAAGGAAGGAGTATGAGCTGAAAAGGGATGTGGGAGGAGGGAGGAAACGAGGGAAGAGGAAAAGGGAGGGCGTCGATAGAAGGTAGGGATAGAGCGAGTGAAATTGTGAGGGATGTGAGAGAGGGTAACGAGGAAGATGTTCACGGGGAGGACGGGAACGAGAAAGGAGGAAAAGGGGGAGAAATGACTCGAAGTGCGGACGAGTGAAGATAAGTAAAAATTGTAAAGGAAGAGGAGATTGGGGGCGAAAGGGACAAAGCGGGGTACACAACGGGGAGGACGGAGAGGGGAGAGGGAGGGAAGCGAGCGAGAATATGTAGAGGGAAGGATGGGTGGGTAGAAGTATGGTAGATGTCACAATACAACGTCCAAGGTAAAAGGGGTAGGAGAGGAGAAACAGATAGCGGTAACCACCTGAGAATGTGTAGCAGCCGGATAGAAAGGTCGCGAGGGAGGGGTCACGGCGGCTGGAGGAGGTCAGCTGCAGCAGGCGGCTCTGGGTTACGCTCGAAGGCGGGTTATGCTCGGTGGCAGATGCCTCAAGGGCAGGGACTACGCTCGAAGGCAGGTAGTACGCTCAAAGGAGGGTTACGGCTCGAAGGCGGGTTATGCTCGAAGGCGGGTTATGCTCGATGGCAGAGTTACGCTCGAAGGCGGGTTACGGGCGGGTTACGCTCGAAGGCAGGGTACGCTCGAAGGCGGGTTACGCTCGGTGGCAGGATGCCTCATGATGGCAGAGGTAGGCTCGATGGCAGGGTTACGCTCGGAGGTATGATTACGCTCGGTGGCTGGGTCGTGCTCGGAGGCACAATCGGGTTCAATAGAAAATTTGTCGCAGTGCGAGATAGGGAGGTGGAGGCGGGGGCTGGAGTGTGATGGAAGGCGACGAGAGAGGACCACGCCACCGAGGAAGTGTGGGTGAGGGAAGCTACGCCCAAGTCGCAGCGCGCTCGGATGCGGAGGCAGGAGCGAGGCATCGGAGGCAGCAGGAGAGGCGAGAATATGCAGAACAGGATTCCAGCGGGCTCGCGACGACGCAAAAGAGGACACCTGTTCCAAGGCGAGCGCTACAGTCGTCATCTTGAGCACAGCGTCTCCGTGAGCGGGAGCGGACCCACCTCTCTCAAATCAATGGATCCATATCTTCCGCTCGGAGCGCTGGCTGCCGACGTCGAACATGTGTATCGACACCTCGGGCGACATTGAAGCGCGTCTCGCTGCGCTCTTGCTCCTACGATTCCCTACGTCGGCGCATCTTCAGCTTGTGCAACGCGCTGTATCGCGTCGCTGTAGGAGCTGCTTCAATCACTCAGTCGCAACTCGCAAGCCTTCAAGCTTCAAGTTGCGAGTACTAGTCAGCTTGAAGATCGACAACAGGGAAAAGGTTAGGCTCACTACGCCGCACTACAGCGTGCAATAATATCGCTACCATCGTCCGACACGCGCCAAGGCCCTGTCAATCGCGTCCGTCCAGTAAGTGCATGAATGAGAGAGAGTCGGGGAGTGTTTGCGCATGTTGTCCTCCCAGCCCCTTTCTTCCGAACCACCATGACCATTTCTCTCCCGGCCCTAAATCTTTCTGGTCTGGCCTTTCGGAGTCTGTGAGGCCTCTTGGATACTTTTCCATCGATTTTTTGTAGTAAATTCGGCACCCGTTCGCCGAGGCGACGCATCGTCCACTACAAGTTCGAGTTCGGTCACTCTTGGTTCGAAAATGCCAGAACTCGATATCAAGCTCCACCTGTGGCTACACACCTGCAAGGCCTGTTAGCGGATGGTCCGCATCTGCTTACCATTCGAGGAGTTCTTGACCTGCAGTGGGATGCCCGTTCGATTCGGGACCAGGCCGTAACAATGCAAGCAAATGGTCACTTTTTTCTTCTTCAGCATACACCGCCCGGCACTTGTCCAGCACACGTCACAACTACAAGTGTTCCAATAATCTGGCGCACGTCGACCCAACTTTTTTTCTCGTTTCAAGACGGCAGTGGTTGTAATTCAAATTTCTAAACATTTTGCTTTGCTTAATCACCTCCGAATCGATATCAACTCTCTCATTTTCCAGGCTATGCAAGCACTCTCCCAAGGTCTGATGGCGGACGGTCCGCACTCACATAACGTACAATCCAAATCTGTGATACAATCTTGTGGTGGGACGCCCGTTCGACTCGGGATTAGGCCTTTATCGGTAGACATCCAGCCTTTTTTTTTCAGGTGGACTAGAATCGATACCCTCTGAGTCAGCACATTCTGCGTCGCAAAGGTACCCTTTATTCCATCACGCGTCTCACTGACGCCCGGATTCCGCTTCAAAAGTTCAACATTGACAAGTTGCAACTCAAGTCGCTTGGATCTCAAGTCTAAAGGTCTCCTTAAATTGCCAGACTGCGAACGTCCTCTTCCAAGGTCTGGTAGCGGATGGTCCGCGCCCACATCATATATGTTGATGAGATACATACTTACTACCTTGCGGTGGGACGCCCGTTCGACTCGGGACCAGACCTTGAGGATAATTCTTAGTCTGTTTTAAACAGACGCCTCCACAAAATCACCTCGCAGCTCGCAGCTCGCTTGTTGTAATAATTCGTCGGAAGACATTTTTTTAGCGGGCGGTTAACTACAGAAAGTACATCTTCTCTGCACTGAGTGTGAGATAGACTGAATTCAACACCACAGTGACTTGCACCTTCAGGCCACGGATTTCAACCCTACTTACCAGACAGTGACAGTGAACGAACCCTCTCAAGGTCTGGTTGCGGACGGTCCGCACCCACATTATATGCGTTTAGCGTTTATAAGATGGTACCATGCGATGGGTAGCTCGTTCGACTCGGGACCACTGGCAGACCTTGTTGTGAAGGTATGAGCGAGTTTTTTGTTTGGGGGCGACAAGTACCGACTGTCACTCTGAATTAGTGTGTGTGAGATAGACTCGATTCAACATCGTCGAAATCACGAATACTTCTGACGCCGCATTCAACATCCAACAAGCTTCCGGTATCCGTTCAACCTGGATTTCAACCCTACTTGCCAGACTGTGAACCTACCATCGCAAGGTCTGGTCGCGGATGGTCCGCGCACATATTCCACCGCTTGGGAAACGAAAGGTTGCGGTGGGACACCCGTTCGACTCGGGACCAGACCTTGGGCGATCGCCGGGAAGAAGCTTTTTTTTGGGCAGGCGGACCTCTATCCTCTCTGCACTCAATTCAAGACGAATACCTCCGACACCGGACTCAACATCCAACAGGCTTCCGGTATGGGTTCAGCCTGAATTTTAACCCCACTTGCCAGTCTGTGGACATACTAATTACTCTGCCAGGGTCTGTTAGCGGATGGTCCGCGCCCACAGCTTGTGGTTCGGGCTAGAATTTGTGGTGGGTTGCCTGTTCGACTCGGCACCGAACCTTGACCTAGATCTAAAGCCATTGTTTTTGCCGGTGGAACTAGAAGTCCTCGGGCTATCCGCTCTTTCAACCTTTCTGCGCCCTTTTTGCGTGCACTGGATTGATTCAACATCCTGATTTGATTCAACATCCTGGTTTGATTCAACATCCTGGTTTGATTCAACAGCCTGGTTTGATTCAACATCCTCGAACATTGCGAATATCTCCGACGCCCGGATTCAACAGGCTTCCGGTATCGGTTCCACTGGATTTTAACGCTACCCAGGGGCCAGCAGACGCTGAACGTATGGACACCCTCTCAAGGTCTGGTAGCGGATGTTCCGCGCCCATATATCATGTGGACAAGCCAAAGGTTTGCAGTGGGACGCCCGTTCAACCAAAAGTCCTCGGGCTATCCGCTCTGCACCTTCTGCCCACACTTTGATTCAACATCGTCGAACCTTGAGAATATCTCCGTCCCCGGATTCAACGTTCAACATCCCACAGGCTTCCGGTATCGGTTGAACTGGAATTCAACTCTATTTCCCAGACTGTGGACCCACCTCTTTGAGGTCTGGTAGCAGACGGTTCCGCACCCACATTACATCCGTTTGGGAAACGAAAGGTTTCGGTGGGACACCCGTTCCACTCGGGTCCAGACCTCGGGGGATTCCAGTAAGCAGGTTTTTTTTTGGTGGCAGACAACCACCGACTGTGCCTCGGTGCGAGATCGGCAACAGTGGCAGGGAGCATTTACAAAAATTCATTCGGACCCTGCGTGTTGGATACATAGCGCTTGGAGCTGCAGCCGCGATGTTATCAGGTCCCAGATGAGTCGGAAACCTGCGATTCACGGAGCCCGCGAATTGCCAAGTTCATCGACGCTAGTTGCAGACTTTCAATTTCCCAACTTCTGACTGGCTGACTGGTAGGGTTGATTTCCGCAACTGGTCAGGTGAATAGGGGTAAATGCTGGTGCGGTTGTCATTGACGGCGATTATTAGTCCGAATGCGTCCTGGGGACCCGCACAGTCATCCCGTAAACCCGATCCATATAAAAGCTGCGCTCATTCTGCAAGAAGAATAAGCTACCCATCCCCCATACCAACACATTTTCCCAAACAATAATAACACCGCACACGATGAAATTCAGTTATTCTCACTTTTCCAAAGAAGGTGGTTGATACGAACAGTCTTCTCAACAACACATTGAACCTAACGCTTCCACGCCATGTAGATATGGACAAAATGGAAGAAATTACGGGCTTCTTCGCAAAGGCTCTGCTCACGCAATCTGGTCTACTCCCGACCCCGCCAACAGAGGCCCTCGTCCTCGACAACGCATGCGGCGCCGGTGTGCTCGCATCCGTCCTTTTCAACACCGTCGGAAAGACCTCCGACGTGCGAGTGGTTTGCGGGGATTTGGAGGAGGGCATGATAGAGATGTCCACGGAAAGAATCAAGACCAACGGATGGAATGCTGAAGCGACGGTCGCGGATGCTCAGGTACTTATGATCTTCCCCTCGAACGTACACGCACTGACTGTTATCTGTCAGGCCCTCCCATTCCCAGACAATCATTTCACGCACAATTTGATAAATTTTGGGATCCAGAACATGCCCGACACCGCCCTCGTCGCGAAAGGTTCGTCCACATCTTCCGTCTTAGCCGCAATATTTATTCCGTCCACAGAGGCCTTCCGCGTCCTCAAATCCGGCGGGAAATTTGGCGTGACCTCCTGGGTCGCCCCCGGCTGGCTAGACTCGTTCAGAATCGCCATCGACGGATTCGCCACGCCGCCCATGTTCGCCAAGGGCGGCACTAACGACGCGCTCCCCCCCGCTCTCACCGCAGCGGGATTCACCGACGTCGAGGTGCAGACGGTCAAGTTTGACTGTACCAACGACATGACCCATTACCTCAGGTACATGCGAGAGGTGTTCAAGATGGTGCTGGTAGGAGAGGTTGCGGAGAAGTATGAGACGTACATGAGGGGCCGCTATGGGGATGGAGACTTCGTGTTGACGTGGGAGGCTGTCGTGGTTACGGCCGAGAAGAAGTAGGAAATAACGCAGGCGCTCGCACCAGATGGGCCGGTAGCACTTGCTGTAAATCGGTCTCTTCCGGAAATCTGAATGCCGACAGATCTGCACCTTTTGTAGCAAGAATGTAGAGTTAATCCAATATCGTTGAGCATCACGAAAGCCCAGTGTAGTATGAGAGCCCTAACCGCCTGCGAGGAAGAGCAAGTATACTGCGCAAACGCAAAATAAGTTCCCACAAAATGAGAAAGCAATTCGAATGCTGCTTCTGCATTGGCAGAAGAGCGCACTGTTGTCAAAGAAAGCGCGGAGAGCTTTTGATGTCTCGAGGTAGTTTAAGGTAGTTTTTGGAGCTTGAAGTCGGGCAGCATCGATCGCACTCTTCTCTGTAGATTTGCAGATCCGAGACTAGACAATAACGGCCACGGCGACTCTTAGTGAGAAAGAACCGATGGCCTAACGCATAATCGTCTTCGCGTTCCATGAAAAAATCGTAAGAATACGACGGAAAGAAAACCGGGGTGGGAGGACTGAGCACCAGGGATCCAGAATAGAGCAGGAACAGCACTGGGCTTGAGCCACGAAAAAGAGATATTAATATGTTTGCCACCGTGAGGAGTCCAATGCACCATCGGACGTCGGGAGAACGACATCGGAAAAGGAGGAGGCTCCAGGAAAGGAAGTTGCTGTGGGCCGTCCGCAGAAGTGTATGCACTCGTGGGTCCAGCAGGCTTCCAATTACAAGACCGAGGCCAAAGGGAGAAAACTTGAAGCTCGATGGTACCATGGTGGAAGGATTATGGATATGTCCGCGAGCAATTGAAACGCCAGCAAATATTGCGCCCCTTTAGGCTGTCTCCCACTTGCTTCTTCTCATTTGGCGGTGCTGCGCGGATACTGCGCCGGGTCTTCTGGGGTATTGCGCTTCGACGGCTACCAGCACCACCCGTCGGCGCGGCGTGGACACTATGGCATGGTGGGACAACAACCCCGGTTTCATCGATTCCTGGCGATTCAGAAGCACTCTCGCAATCGTTGGGCTCCTTGAGGCCCGAGAAATATTCGTCACTCAAATGCAGCTCTTGAAAGCTTGACGGTTCATGGGTGCTTGGGCGTCTTCCCACAATGGGCTTCAAAAAAAAGTGGTATCTACTTTCGGCTGTCTTCACCAGTCTTCACCTCTGACGAATGGCGTGGCACGATTTCCTGGCAGTGGACGGCTCATTCGTAGGCCGCTTACATCTGCGGGTTCGATGTCGCTCGGGCGGACGCAGACGGCAGCTTGGGATTGGAGGCAGTCGGCGTTGGGGGTTCGGGCATCGCACAGGTGAGCCTGATTTTTCAAAAATTTGGGGGCCGGCGTGGCGGGCCCTTTTCTGCGGGCTCTCCGAGGATGATTACTGGAGTGGCGACTCTGAGCCACAATGCCACTTCCACGTTGGTTACACGGCGGCGCGTTCAGACCACGGGTTGAACGAACTCCCGATGATCCTGTGCTCTTGGGGTTCTAAACCCGCGCGACCTGCTCACTCTCGTGAAAGCTATCCATTGATGGATGGTTTTTTGCCCAAGGGATTTCGGCCAGTTGTTAACGTCACATGAATGGTCTGTGCGCAAAGCAATTTCGGGCGGAGGGGACCTGTGTCAACGCGTCGATGCTGCACAAGCTCAATCCTTCCGTTCAAACGAGAGAATGGGCGACGCTGAGCTGCCATATCGTGGCAGAGCACGAGTCCGCTCCGTTGGCAGAACAATGGCAGAAATCATCGCTGGAATGATGCGGCGATCGATGGGCGCCTTTCTTGCTTCTAGCGGATTTTCGAACAATGCTTCCGAGTTTCCTCCTTTCGAGTACGTTGCGAGTCGAGGCATTTTTCTGGATCGTTCGCAAAACAATTCAGCAGACTGATCATTTTGTACAGGCACTTCGGATGCATCGAGCCCAAATCGAGCTGCAGAAAGTCCTCCAGGCTGCAGCTCCCGCGAGACAATGGGCCAAGCAGCACTGTTCTGGGGACACCATTCTTGCGACAATGATGCTGCGGACTGACAGGATCTGTTGGCATACATTATATCTTGAGTCTATTTGGCTTTTTGGCAATTCTGGCGGGTCTTGCCGTACTTGTTAACCCCGAATCTTGGTCTTCGTCCTCGGTGCAGAAAGCAAAGTCGTCAACTGTACTGCCTAGAATGGCAATTCCATCAGACGGCGTTTACACACCTCTCTCTTTGCGCGGCGCTACCGCGAATACAGCTCTTTTATCATACCACCATCTCCGCCGTTCCTCTATTTAAAACGTCTCCTACCGCACCCTCGTTTTCCGCCCAACTCGCAACCTCCAACCACTCTCATGTCTCCAAAATTGAAGCTACGACTGACCTCCGGCGCGTCGTCCTCGCCCTCTGAGCTGCCGCGCAACTCGTTCACCATCACTGATTATTACCGCCCCACCCGCGACGAGATCTACTCGCCCATCTCGCGCGCGGAGTCTCTCAGCGTGCGTCCCATCCAAGTCGCTTCTCACTCACCCCTGGATACGTGCTCATTCGTCTTTCAGCCAGGCAGCCCGTACGCTTCCCTACCGCAGTCGCCGACGCAGCTCGTACGTCCTGCGGCCCACCACCGACACCTCACCTGACGACATCCCAGGCGCACATTCACGAAAGCAATGAGCACGAGTTTAATGGGAAGGAGGAGGAGGAAGACGAGGCGGCGCAGCAGCGCGTTCCGAAGCGCACGGCCGCGTTCTGGGTGCGTGTTACGTTCCCCACAGCACCTGCTGTCCTTGCTCACCGGTGCCAATATGCACAGCACGTCTTTGACGCCCTGTTCCGCAAGTGGCGCCGTCAAAAGTCGGAGGGAAAATGAGATACGACACCCCTCGAATGCGCCCCGGCTCCGAGCGCCTCCTCACGATACACATCTTCATAATATGCACCACATTTCGGGCCTACATAAATCTACGACGACACTCCAGGACACATTCGTTATCGTTCCTGCTACTTATTATCTCATTCCTGTATAATTTCTATCCAATTGTGTAGCCAGTACGGAGAGGTTCCTTTCGATGTAACATAGTCTACCCATACTTATTGTATATGTGCTCCTCGACAATGGACATGCGTTCCATACATCTGCGTTTCGGGCAAAGGACATGTACAGTACGGTACGAGCGACCATCCGGGGACACCCGGCACTCCCAATATCTCACGATGAGCAGTAGCCCCGGAAAGGAGACGCACGGTCCTGGAGAAGACGTATTAGTGAGACCATCGCAGGGGCGGGAAAAACACGCACTCGGATCGTTCTCCGCATTGGCGCAAAGGAGGGCTCGACAAAGATGTGCTATTGCGCCGTCCGCGACGCGAGATAGGCGCCCACCACCGTCGAGCGCGATGTGGCGATGTGCAGCGTCCTGGGGTAGTTGGCAGCAAAGGCGCGCGTGGCCAGCGAGTCGGAGTGGAGCACGGGATGCTGCGCCGCAAGGAAACAAGACGAGGGTCGACGGCAACCCGCCTGCATGACCGGTCCGCCAGTCAGCCCGAGAACGAGCTCGGAGCAGAGCAGGGTCCACACGCTGAGCGGTCGTATGGTTATATTGTATTGCGCGACTTCGAGAGGCGGTGACTGCGAGCTCGTGCGCAAGGAGCCATCGAGGGAGTGGGTGCGCATCAAGCAGGATCCAGCTAGTCTGTATGGCACGCCGAATTAGCTCTGGGATTTAGGAAGGAGTAGCTGGCACGGACCTGCTCGGCAAGCCGTCCGCAGTGGGCAGCGCCGCGACCACACTCACAGGCGCGGGCGGCAGACGGGCCTTCGACGCCGTCACAGAGGAGTGGGTGCGCGATCACGGTCGGTACGCTAAGGCGGCGCCGCATCTGGCTTGTCGCGCTTCTCCAGCACGAAGAACGTCGCGACAGAATGGGCGTGCGCGGTGCAGGATAGAGAGCCTGTGCAATTATACCGTGAGCGCGGTGCCGCTTCGCACGCCGAGGAATATGGAGCGCCGCGACGCACTCAGACGAAGGCCTGCACGACGGCGAACGGGTTCTCCACGCATCCCAGAGCAGTAAGCCAAGGCGGCTCCGCCTTTGGCCGGGTGCGCTTCTCCAGAACGAGATACATCGCGAAAGGGAGGGCGGGCACGGCGGAGGACAAAGGCCAGTCCCTGAGGCCTGAGGAGCCAGCGGGACGGCTTCGTCGCCGAGAATCATCTTCGCACCACGGTGCCGGTGGAAGATGACGTGCTTGATCGTTGGCAGGCCACAGCGATGCGCCATGGAAGAATAGTTGAGAAGGCGCTTCTTTGGGCAGGGAAGGACCAGAGGTATGTGACAGGGCCCTCACCAATATTTCCGTAGCCTTGAGTACATACACGCGTTCAGCAGCAGCACAGCGACGGAGAACACGAGAACACTCACTGGCATCGTGAAGCAGCCCGTTGCGTGCCCCACTGCCGAGACGCCAAATTGCAGGTAAAGAGCGATCCAGGTTGGGTGGATAGTCTTCCCGTCGATGATGCCCGTCTGGCAGGAGGTACCCGAGTGTGAAACCGGTCCGCAACGTTTCAAGACCAGACCGAGCCTCCTCGCGCAATTTATCGACCCCCAAAGCAAAGCTGACTCGCTGCCCAGAGTGTGAGAGTTCGCGATGAGCGAGGTATCGACGCAGATAGCCCAGTAAACCAAGAGACGTGCGGGTCATCGGTACGTCGGACGACTGGAGGAGGACCGGCGTGGCACGTATCGAAGGCTTCAAGTAGTTGTATATGGCCTGTATCGCCCGTTCCGGCCGCTGCTCTGTCTGTCCGTCACTGTGAAACACGACAGCACCAAGCATACAACCCAACGTAAGGCAAGTCCTGCAGGAAGAGCGCAACGCTATGCGCCAGGATTTCGATGGGTAGATATCTGTAGATATCGTTTCTCGTTTTAGAGGTGGGCAACTACGTGTCTCTTCCAAGTTGGCTGGAGATGCTCAAGATTAATCGTCAATTGGGCGACGTTCCGCGAACATCCATAGGGAGGGACGGTGCCAGAACCAGAGGTGGAAGTTTAGGAAGAGAGAGACTCGGACTCGTCGAGGCTGTGCAGATCTGGTTCTCCTCCTGCGTCGATCCTGCGCTGACAGAAATTCTAATATTCTATCCGCCGAGCACAACAAGCCCTGGACTCCGGACGCCCGCCGATGCCGACTTTCAACTTACTAGCGGATGGCTGGGGCTCACGGTTTCTTGCGTCGCTGCACTATGAATTTTACTGGCTTGGTCTAGCTTCGCCTTCTCCCCGTCGTGAACACTGAACAGGGACGATCTCCTGCGCAAAGCACGACTCCTGGGTTCTTTACTGTTCTGAATTCGAAGTAAATCGGCGTCCTGCTCGCCGGAAAATATGTGCACGGCTTTTGTCGTCCGTGTGGCAAGCTATGCTTTTTTGCCACAACTCCTCCGTTCGCATATAAAGATGGCTACTGTGCCTTCCCGCCTGTACTAAGCTTACTCCGAACCACACCAATGAACCCCGAAGGCGCCTCAATATCTCGGGCGGCGTCCAGATCCCAGTCAGCAGTGCCCATCCCAGAGTCGGGCGTGAGCCAGCAGAGCTCAACTATGCACGAGAAGGTCGTTCTGGATGATCTACAGCGACCCTCCGACAAGAGTATAGAGCGCTTCGACGCCTGGGATAAGGCCGTGGACCAACTCAGTGACTATCTAGGCGGCGTCGCTAAGATTCATGAGCGTACGGCCAAAGAGCTCCAGGAAGTCTGCGAGAAGATCACGGTGCCGTTCAAGCTCCCGACGAAAGAAAGCCACTTCCTTAAGCTTCAAGAGGGTGGGTTGCAGGCGAGTAGCATTCTGAGATAGCTTCATAATGCTGACGAGATTCCGAGCGTAGGATATATACTCTGATATCAAGGCCAAGACGCTCGTCATCGCCGAAGAGCACAAGAAGCTGGGTGCCACTTCCATACTAAAAGATCTGGAAGATCTGAAGGGCCATATCAGGCAGCACTTTAAGGTACGTTTCGCGCTTCTTGAATGAATGCAGGCTAAATGCCTGTCCAGAACGTCGTGAAACAGCGCGAGCTATCCACACACCTCATCGATGAGCTCTCGAAAGGCATCACTTCCTTCCAGAACGAACCCATGGGCATGACGAGCAAGACAGACCCGTACGTCACTCGGTCCGGTACGACTCTGCGTCTAAAGTACCAACAGCTACATTCTCAACGAAACGGTCCCCCATCAACTCGATAAGGAGGAGAATGTCCTTCAAGGAAGTGAGCAGGTCGAGAAGGGGATCGTCGAAGGGATCAAGTCTGTGTGGCAGAAATACGCCCAGGCGCAGATGGACCTGGCTGTCTCCATCGCCTCCCCGCATAGAAGGCTCAAAGCGAGGATGACATCCCTCGAGACCAGCCGCGAGTGGCTCGACCATTTTCTCAGGCCCCTGCGCAGCTCCGGTCACCGAGGGTATCCGAACGACAACCATTCCAGCGTCGCGCCGTTGCGCATAGGGCTACTCGAGCGCAAGGGCAGCTCCACTGATTTCAGGACCGGCTACTTCGTGCTCACGCAGGCGGGATTCCTCCACGAGTTCAAGAGTTCGGACGACCCGGGCCAGAGCGCGCCGGTGTTCAGCCTGTTCCTGCGGCTCTGCACGCTCAACCCTCCTAGCAATGGGAAGGACGCCGCAAACCAGTTCTCGATCGAAGGGCGGGAGGAAAGGGGCGAAACCACGAAGAGCCTTCGCAAAGACAAGCATACGATCCGTATGCAAAGCAGGTCTGATATGCTGGGCTGGTATAACGCCATGAAGCTATGTCGTGAGGCGAGCGAAGAGTTGGACCACGATGAAGAGAGCAGGGTAGCGGACGAGGAAGGCAGGGATGACGGGGAGGCACAGTGTGAACAGCAAACGAAACCGTTAGGTCCGAGGGATCAGGTATGTCGAAGTTCTTCTTTGCTGCAGCAACTTTACATTGTGTAGGATCGTGATCACTCGACAACGCGGAGAAAGAGGGATGTAGACCCGAGCGCCAAGTATCCTGATAGAGCGCCACCAGTCCCTGAAAAGGACAATGAGAGGGGCGGGATTACGGCGAGGTTTCGGAATTTATTGCCAAACTTTATGGGCCAGTGACAGGGAATGAATCTTCGACATTGAGACGGTGGACAATTTTCTCTGATGGGGTAGGGCAGGTCCACGGTCCTCATAGCACTTCAACTTAATTATAATCCACTGAGCTAGAAACGATAGAATCACCAGCTACATATGAGGCGACGTATTAGGTCTGAGATGCGGAATGGAGTAGTCGGCACGGAGTTACACGCCAAGTCGTCCACGCCGCGACCGCACTCACATTGACAAGCGCGTGGGGGAGAGCCCACATGGCGGATGGGTCCTCTACACCGTCGCCGTTTGCACAGTCACGGTCGGTACTCCAAGGCGACGCCGGTCGCGCTTCTCCATAACGAAACACGTCGCGACGGGGCGGTACGGGATAAAGAGAGCCTGTGCCGTTGTACCGTGAGGACGGTGCCGCCTCGCACACAGAAGGATACGGAGCCCCGCGATCGCATTCAGACGAAGGCCTGCGCGACGGCGGACAGATTCTGCCACGGCGGCGCCGCCTTTGGCCCGGCGCGCTTCTCCGGAGCGAGATACGTCGCGAAAGGGAGGGCGGGAACAGCGGAGGACAAAGGCCAGTCCCTGAGGCCTGAGGAGCCAGCACAGTGGGACGGTCGGGACGGCTTCGTCGCCGACAATCACCTTCGCACCACAGGTAGAGGATGAGGTGCCTGACCGTTAGCAGGCCAGGGCGATGCGCCACAAGACAGTGATGGAGATGGCGCTTCTTCGGGTAGGGAAGGAAGAGACATATGCGTCACCAATATTGAGCGCATATTCATACCCTTGAGTGCACGCGGTTAGTAACAGCAATAACAGCACAATAACGGAGAACACAGAAACACCTACAGGTACAGGAAGCGCAGCCCGTCGGGCGCCCCTACCCGCCACTCGGGCGATACGTCGCATTGCAGGCAAGGAGCAATCCGTTGCCAATAGCCATGCGATCAGTACGTCCGGCGAAGATGCCGATCGCGAGGTACCGACGTCGACGCAGACACGCCCAATAACCTGAGAGCCCCGAGTTCGGATTATCGGTGCGAGGAGGACCGGCGTGCATCAAAGGCTCAGAGTCAAAGCAGTCGTGTATGACCTTTCCGAAAATTTGTGCAGGTGCAGTCATCCGGCAGCGACTGCGGCTGGCGACTGAGGCTGACTCAAGGCTGACTCTTCATCCTTGGGTAGGCTACTCCAACTTCCTCAAAGCAAGTAGCCCAAATAGATATCGCTAGATATCGCGATTTGTTTTAGGATTCTGACTTCAAGTTTTGAGAGCCACGTGTCCCATCCAAGTTAGCTGAAGATGTTCAACACCCATCTTCGATTGTGACACTCCGTAAACCATGTCCGAGCCGAAGGAAGTGCCAAAACCAGGTGGAAGTTGGTAGAGAGACGGTCACTGGAAGAAGTGCGAGGCTGTGCAAATCTGATTCTCCTCTTGCGTCCAACGTCCAACAGCCAAGTTAATAGCACAGATTCTATCCACCTACCCACTGAGCACAAGAAGCTACAAGAAGGAGGAAAAAGCCCTGGGTGCCCTATGTCGATTTTCAAGGTTCTACTACCGGATGGCTTGGGCTCACCGTTTGCTTGTCGCGCTACACTACGATGAATTTACTGGCCTGGTCTTCAACTCCCCGTCGTGACTACTGAACCACCAGGACGATCTCCCCGGGAAAGTACGACGCCCTGACTTCGGTGCTGAATCTGCGGTGAATTGGCGTTCCGCCGCCCACCGGAGTTTGTGCATGGCCTTGGGCGTCCGTGTGGCAAGCTATGCTTTTTGCCACAACTTTTCCGTTCGCATATAAAGACGACTACCTTCCGACCCTGTCCCTACACCGAACCATAACCATGAGTCACCAAGACGCCCCGCCTCTCTCCGACCCGCGCGCCATGTGCGCGGCCTTCACACCCAACTCGCCGGCGAGCCGTCAGGGCTCGATCATGTCGCTCATCAATGCAGAGGAAAGGTTTCCAGAAAACTTGCCTGTGTTAGCCCCCGCTTTTCTCATTGAGCGCTTCGGTGCCTGGGGGATCCACGTGAAGAAGCTCGGCGAGTACTTCGAGGGCGTCGCGAAAGTCCACAAGCAAACGGCAGACCAATTCAATAAACTGGCTAAGGATTTGCCCTTCCCTGGAAACCAATTCCTTGGAGGTTTGCAGGTGAGTTTGATATTTCAGATGTCTGAATTGTCCTGATGAGAGCAGGTCATATACAATGGCATTCGGGATGAGACGCGCGTTATTGCCGACCAACATACGAAGTTAGGTGAACGCATCACCAACTCTATTGTCACAGATCTGAAAAAGCTCACCACTGGAATCGGGGAGCACCGGAAGGTATGTTTCGCGCTTCTTATACGCACATGTTCAAGTCAAACTTTCCCCCAGAAGATCATTAACGGCAGTGCGAAACTGGCCGCCCAAGTTGCCAAGGAGCGCAGAGCGTCCGACAGCCTCGTCGCTGAGCTCTCGAGCTGCATCTCCTCGTTCGACGAGAAGCTGGCAATAACGAGCAAGACAGACCCGTACGTTACTCGGTCCTTGTCCAGCACCACAACTAACCCACTACTAGCTACGTAGTTAGCAGGGCAGTTTTTCACCAGTTCGCTCAGCAGGAGCAACAGGAACGGCGCCTCATCAAGTCCTTCATCGAGACGCAGAACTGCAGCAAGTCTTTTGACGAGACGATCGTTGGAGCGATCAAGTCCGCGTGGCAGAGATACGAAGACTGGCAGACAGACATGAGCGCCTTTGTCGCTTTTGGGCACTCAAAGCTCGTGAACGACGTGGGTGCCCTCGCGCCCGGCTGCGAGTGGGTCGCCTTCGCCGGTACCTCCGGCTACATCGTCAATCCAAACACGCCTCCACCTACGATCAAGTTCACCCAGTCTCACCGAAGTATCCGGGCGGTGTGCTCCGGGCCGCTCAATCGCATAAGGGTTATCAAGGACAGTGAGGAGTGGTACTTCGTGCTCACGCGCGCGAAGTTCCTGCACCAGTACAAGAGCTCCGACCCGACAAGCCCGGAGGGGGACAAACCGGTTTTCAGTCTGTACGTACCGAAGTGCAAGCTCAGTGCGCCGAGCAGCAAAACGGCGACAGTGCACGCGTTTTCAATCGCGGGGCGCACGGAGAATAGCGGGACAACAAAGACCATTCTAAACACCGACCACGCGCAGCTTTCTGCGCAAGACAGAAAGGTCATGATGGGTTGGTGGAACTCGATGACACAGATGTGTAAGGAGTACAGCACCACGGATAAACCAACGGATGTGCCGGAGGACGACGGCGAGAAGGACGAAGAAACGGAAGCAGTGACCCCGGGAGAGGAGGGCGACCTGGCATACTTGGGTGGGCATGCGGTATGCCGAAGTTCTTCTCTTGCTGCCGTGACTTGACCTTATGTAGGGCCCCAATCTCTCGAATGCCAATGGCGCGAAGTCCGGGGAGCATGGGCAGACACCGAGACAGTCCACGTATCCCGAGAGCCGGCAGGGTGCGACACAGATGGACGGAAACAAGCAACCTGTCTGTCATGGTTTTTCTCTTGCTACAACAACTTGACCTCGTGTAGGGACATCATATCTCAAATGCCGACGGCGCGAGGTTGGAGGAGTATGGACAGCCACCGAGACGTTTCACGTATCCTGAAAGCTCTTTGAGCCTTCGCGGTACGGCACAGGTGGACGGGAATGACCATCCGGTATGTCGAAGCTCTTATGTTCTGTTGCAACAGTGGCTTGACCTTGTGTGTAGGGACATAGTCTCTCGAATGCCGATGGTGCGAGGCTGGAACACGCGCAGCCACCGAGACGTTCCACGTATCCCGAGAGCTCTTTGAGCCTGCACGGGGCGACACAGATGGACGGGAATGACCATCCGGTATGTCGAAGCTCTTACGGTCTGTTGCAGCAGTGACTTGATTTTGTGTAGGGACACAGTCTCTCGAATGCCGATGGGGCGAGGCTGGGACACGGGCAGACACCGAGAAGTTCCATCCATCTTCAGAGTTCTTTGAGTTTGGACGGTGCGACGCAGATGGACGGGAATGACCATCCGGTATGTCGAAGCTCTTATGTTCTGTTGCAGCAGCGACTTGACCTTGTGTAGGTACATGATCTCCCAAATGCCGATGCAACATCGACCCACGATGAGGTGCAGTTGGATGCGAATCGACGTCCGGTATGTCGAGGCTCGTATCCAGCTTTAATAGCTTCACGTGGCTTGCAGATAAACCCGAAGGTTAAGTATCCTCTTGGACTGGGTGCCAGGACGATGAAGAGGACACCTGACGCCGCCCAGTTGAAACATCCTGGGGGATTGCTCGCCCAGACGGTCACCAGCGGCGCACGTCAGAATCATCCTGAGAGGAAGTTCGTCAGGACGGTGGTTGGCGGCAAGTTCGCAAGATGGGATCGCCGTGTCAACAGAACGCCAGCGTCGATGCCTGACCCGCTTCTGGGAGGGGCTGACGCAAGGGTGCCCCGGGCCGGGCCTAAGACAAAACATGTTGCCTTCGAGGACGAACTATCTGGGGATGAAGAGCGTCGGACAACGGGGCATCAGGACCCAGCGACGAGGTCTAACGGGTCTGGGAGGGAGAGCCATCCACAAGATCGCGGAGCAGCGGGGCCGCCGGCGCGTCCTGCTAGCGGGGACTCGGCGTCGAGGTCTAACGAGCACGACGGGAATGAGCATCCGCAAGAACCTGGGAGAAATGGGGCAACTGCCGATTCCGAGGGTCAGGACGACGGGAGGGTGCCTGACGAGTTACAGAGTCAGGCTGGATCCCCAAAGGCAGCGAACGGCTGGTCTGGATACCTTTGGAGCTTCTTCCCGGGCCAGTGATAGTCGACAGAACTTCGCCGCGGTGGGCAATTTCTGATGGGGGATAGCAGGTTTATCTTCCTCGTCGTACTTCCAGACACCCATAATTAACTTATTGAGCTAGAATGAATAATCAACACGGTTCAAGTGTGGAATGTGTAGACCGGAAGTGTCGTGGGTGTATGTGAGAGACAAAAGAAGGGAGTCGGTCAAGAGTCGGTGATTCGGGAATGAACCCACAGCCAGTACCTTTAGACGATTTGTTCAACACAATCTGCCAGAGGAGGTACAAATATGCGCGACCCAGTGTGATCCATGGGCATTCATTCAGATTCTCAAGGCATTTTCTCTAGAAGCATACCGACATCCTTTGGAAAACTCTCTGTTCAAAAGTTGGTTTCGAGCCATCCAGCACGGGAACGCTTTCAACGCGGGATTGTCCTTCAATGATATTTTTACTAATGGTGAGAATGGAGAACAAAAGCCTGGGAGCTGGAATCAAATTAATATTGTGAGAAATTCTGAGCCTCTCAGCAAAAAAGCTGTATGTACATGTGCGGTGGAATACAATTGTTCGTTTATTGATGAGCCGCTGTTCACTGAACATTCGATCAGACTCGACCGGTGGGAATTTCCTCGATCAACAGCAGAGCAGCGTTGAGCGGTGGGAAGGTACGGCGTGCCTGCCGAGGCATCGTATGGTGAATTTTCGAAGAAGGGGTGAGGCCTATCGGTGCGTGCGGTGGGGCATCAACTGCCATGTTCCTCTGATATGCGAGCCTTCAGTGAATGTGGTTGATACCGTGGGCGGCGGGGGTAAGGAGGTGTAAGGCCCGGGTACGGGCGAGAATGGGCCGCCGTGGTAAAATTCGAACATACGCCGTCCAGACTATGCATGGGCCATAAGATGTCCATGGTTATCGTAGCGCTGTCGTCGGAGCGAACCAGCTCAGATTGGCGCCGGCAACCAACTGGCGCTGCGGGGCACTGACACCAACACAAGAGCGAGAAGCACTGCGAGAGGATCTTCGCCGCGCTCATCGTGTTACCGCTTGCCGGCATCCGCGCACTGCACGAGAGATTAGATGGTGACGGATATAGCAGCGCGTTGGTCGCCGGACGACGTCTGATAATTATAAGCCTGGAAGAAGACCGGGGCTGACAAAACGTCGAGTGCATTCCGTGGGGTGGAAGGATTACCCCGCGTCCGTCGGCTCTGTAGCGAGCGGCGCGGACGAGCCAGGGAGACTTGTCTAGCAGTAGCTGGTTCCATGGAGGCTTGGGAAGAAGGTGGATCCATATGCCGGTGGAAGCTTAAGACGACTAAGCGCAGCACGCATCGGGTGAGTCAGACTTTATGGATTACTTGAGGCTGAGTGACCAGCCTGTGTCTACCCGTTCTGAGTCAGGGTTTGTCCGAGTGCTTGGCGAGAGAGCACCCTGAGGTGATTAACGCAGCAGAGGTCGCCGCACTGAGTCCAGTCTTCCAGAGCAAATCCAGAGTCCCAAAACAATCAGGGAAAGCTGTAGCCCTGCTCCATGTGCGTTCATAGTCGTGTTGCAGCGAAAAGTCATCTTCGAGGTTGAACATTGAGCTCGTCCACTTTGCGAACTTTGAAATGACGTGTGCGGGGTAAAGGCCAAGCATAATCTTATCGCACCGCCACCTGTCTTTATCCTCGTGACGTCATGCCCCAATTTCCACCGCTTTCTTCAGCTTTCTTCCTACCACCATGGCCAACCGTGCCAACATCCCCAAACCCAGCGATTCCCATCCTGACCTGCATCCATCCGATGGAGACGCACCACGTCTAGGCATAGAGCCCCACCCTACTCAATCGGAAGGCAGTAGTAGCCCGAAAAACGACAGGGCGGCCGAGTCGGAGGCGGCTCATGGAATGGCCAAATATTTCGGTGAGTCAATCGTGCCTCTATTTTTTTTTTCGCCATTCAACTTCTTGCAGCCAAACCGACGGACCCGGCGATGCGCCGCGTAAACAGCGCGGACGATGACGACGAGACCAGGAGCACGACCACCGATTTGAGCACTACGGCGCAGGCAGGCTCTGAAGCGCCGTCGTCTCCAGGCTCGCCTGCGCCCTCTACGGAGATGGAAGACGATACGATGGAGACGTCCGCCGCCGCTGGTGCGGACGCGCACAGTCCCCGCAAGAAAGACTCCGAGTCGGGGCGCGCCGACGCCGATGCGGATGCAAGCCCTTTTTTGAATCAAGACCATGGGCAAGCTACAAAACCTGCGCCGCCGAAGATAAAGCTCGCGCCGCGCACGCATCCGCTTGCTGGGGGAGAGGCGCATCACCGCGGGGTGCCGTTGTGCGAGGAAGAACAGGCAAAAATGGACGACGAGCGTCACGACGGCGCGCGGGGGCCGGCGTACAATGGCGCCGAGGCCTTTAACGCGGAGGAGGAGGATAACTATTCGTCGGATGAGGCGCTGGAGGAGGACGGGAAGACCAAGCGGCTTGTGAAGCGCATCAAGGGCGAGGCGAAGGTCATCAGCGGGCGGATCAGGAGGGATCCGGAAAGGGTCCTGGCGGGGCAAGATATGGTTTCCGAGGCAGTTAATGGGTGATCATTGTGAGAGGCTACCCATATCCCAGCTTGGACGGCGATGCTCACCGAATTCGACAGCATATCTTCTATTATAAACCTGTACAATCACAATAAATGTACGTTTCCTCTCAAGGAGAATATGACTGGTTCCATTCATTAAGCTGCAAATTATCTTTTCGCCTTGAAGGGTATAATGCATCTGCCTTCGTTTTTGATATCCTCAACATTAAACGAGTGGTTAAACGAGCGGGTTTAATTCGTCTTGTGGCTTTGACCTGAGCCACTCATTTTTTCGGTTATCGACTTGCAATGAACAATCCCGAGGGAACTGGTATAGCACAAGCGGCCGTAGACCATGGTGGTCGTCCTCTACTCGTGGTCAAGATATAGCGATCAGGCGGAAAGCGGAGGTTCGATTCCTCCCGGCCGTATAAGTTTTTCATTCTATTGCCAGGTCGAATCCTCGTGGTAGTTACTGATAATTGCATGTACTTGTTGGCTCAGCGCTCATCGCTTCCATCAGGCCCTCCAAATTGACATGCTGCCATCGCTTGAATCTTTATCAGGTTCAATTCTTCCGTCAGCTTCATATTTGACTCAACCCCTTATTTTCTTCCGGAAACATACACAGCAGACAAACAACGCCCACGGAATGTGGAAGCCGCTGTAGACCATGGTGGTCGTTCTCTACTTATTCGTGGCTCGAGACGCGTAAAATTAATGCGAGGAATCGGAAGTTCGATTCCTCCCGGCGGTATTCGCGCTTGACGGTTAATTTTTCCCCCAATTACTGACCGAGTACCGTGAAACAGCGGCCACTGAATATGGAAGCCGCTGTGGACCATGATGGTCGTCCTCTATTCGTGCTCAGACGCGAGAAATCGGAGGTTCGATATTCCTCCCAGCTATGTGCGCGCTTGAGGCTAATTTTTCCCCCGCTACTTATCAAGCATCGTCAGAGGGGCTCCTCTCATTCTCTTCCAGCCTAGCGGAGGCATACACAGCAGACGAACAACGGCCACAAAGTATAGAAATCCGAGGAGAAAAAGTCGGCAACCATGAATGAATAACCTTCTCTACTCGTGTCCCCAGAAGTTGGATCAATGTGAGAAACTGGAGGTTCGATTCCTCTTGGCGGCATTTGCCTAGGGGTTTTTTTTTTGTCCATGCATGATGGCATGATGCATCGTTAAATACTAAGGCCCTCCGGGCACCCCTGGTACCTCTTCTCAGACCTGGCCTTGAGTTCGTTTGGTCCACTGTTTGTGCATTGGTGATCATACTTGTCACATATATTAATTTATCGGTTTACTGGAACCTGCTCAACGATTTGCCCGGTCGCCGCTTGCGCGTGCGCGCAAGCGTCGACCAGCTCACATTGAGCCGGCGGATGCTAGATGGCTTGAATCAGAGACTCACTGCGTTCCGACCCCCAGTAGACCGACTTTGTCTACATTGTGGCTACGTTCGGCTACCTCGGTCTACGTCTGGCTACATCTGTCTACAGGGGGTCGTAGACGAATGTTGGTCTATGTTCGGCTACGTTCGGCTACATTTGGCTACGTTCGGCTACCCCCCTCTGTGTACCTTTGTCTACCTCTGTCTACATGTGTCGACCGACCGTAGCCCAAGATTGAGAAATACAGGAATTTTCATTGAGCATGTTGAAAATTGCAGCCTATCCCTCGGTCTATGTGGTTCGAGGGTATGTCTACGTCCGTCTACCCCTGTAGACCGAGGTAGACAGACCACAGAAACCGAGGTAGACATAGGGGTCAGTCTACCCCCTGTCTACCTCAGTCTACACGCCTCGGTCTACACTGTGTCTACTGGGGGTCGGAACGCAGTGACTGTGTTTGGCTTTAAAGGGCCGAAAAAAATTGCTGAATCGATGCATCATTTCTACATTGACATTTTTTTCGGTGACCCTCCATTCTTGTATTTATTGTGGCTGCGATACCCAGTGAGCTCTCCCGCTCCCGCACGCAGCTCCCCAGGCACGACCTCTTGAGGTGGTCAAATTATTTCCGGCAATACATACATATACAGGATAGTTTGAGATGCCAGGATGCGTTACAATTCGGTTTGACTTTTACAGAGAAGCAGCCCTGGTTGTAACAATGCATTACCCCCTGCTTTCTTTCAACTTCCGTGGTGGTGGGAAATACTGGCAGCTGGAGTGAGAGGTGAGCTGAAGTTCTGCTTGATCGCTGACTGGCCATGCTGACATTCGAAGTTGAACTTTATACTGTGCGTACTTGTATTGAAGCAACAGCCGAGGCCACCGTGACATTTCCGTTGCCTTTGTCTGAGGCAACGGCCCCAGCGGTGACCGTGACCGTTGCCTGAAAAATGTAACGCAGAGCCTCAAAATGCAGCTTTGGGGCGCGAAAATTTCCATGTCACGCTCGTTGAAATGCAACGCACCTCCGCGCGACCGTGACCGAGCAGAAAAAAGGCAACGCAACGGTCCCAGAAAGTCGGATCCGTGGGGCGACAGGTCTAGTAGACCGTGGACCGTAGACCGTAGACCGCGTATGGTAGACCGATACCAGTGATGGACTGCACCGTAGACTTTGGACTGGATGTCACATTGTGTGACCGTAGACTTCGGCAGACGGAATTTGATGGGGTTGATGGTGGGTTGATGATTGCGTAGTCGGCGCGCGCCCGCAGGCCACGACGGGCCCGCCATTCTAGGAACATACGGCGGAACTTTATCTCGGTTCTCCATTCCTTTCATGCTCAGTGCTGTACACATTCTCGCAATCTATTGTAGCTCCTGCCCTTTCGGTGCCACCGCGATGCCGGCTCCGGCCACCAGTTCAAGTTCACGGCAGCAACGGACGGTGTTCGAGATATCGCGCGCATGATGCGTAATTTGACGGGCTAACAGATGGTGTAGAAATCGCCCGCATCCCGCCGTCTACGCAGAAACATGAGGAAGAAATGCCACCACCCAAAAGCGGCACGATGTTGGTTGTCATCAAAGAGCATCAAAGTCTACTTCCAAGTCCACAGCCAGGTCTGCCAGGTACTTTGTTAGGTAATATAGACCAGGTCTTTCCGGAGGTCTTTCCGGAGGTCTAATAGACCGGTCTATAGACCTTGCTCCCTACGGATCCATCGTTCTCAACGGTCCCGGGCGTGACCGTGACCGTTGCTTCAATACAAGTACGCACAGTAAGCGCCCTGTTCAACAGATCTCAGTGTCGCCGCTCGCGGGATTATTTGATTCAAATATTGGCCTTGGTGAGTTTTCATTCCCACATACCGGTGAAAGCGCATAGGGTGCGTGAGCGCGCTGTTCCTAGGATTTATATTTTATTTGGCTTATCTGTGCACTGCATTTCCATACGAGGATTGATTGCCATTTTCGTTATTTAATTATTTTAGTTTGTTATGTTATTGATCTGTGTGATCGGTTTTTTTGCTTCTCGCTTTTGAGACCTGGTTCCGTAAACGGTACCAGGAACAATGGGAGATGCTACCATTTTTTTGCTCCCCCGGCTCTGCAAGAATCCGAATAATCTATTTTAAATTTGTGTTGAAAAGGGCCTCTCCCCGATTCGGAACCAGACGGACCTCTGGCATTCCGCATGCGAGACTCTGTCAATAGAATCAGGAAAGAAAACAACAATAATTTTAGAGCTTGGAAGGTGCCGTCCGCGTGCCTCGAGCCCTGCTCGTAGCTCAGAGTTACGGATGACTGTTTAGCGGAGATTGGAATTGCAAGGTCATATGCAATTCAAGAATTGCAAGGCCATATGCGATTCAAGATCCTCCACGATAGTCAAGTAAGTTCGTCCATGGTAAGCAATCTATAAACTCATTTCTCATCAAATAATCCGGTTTCGTGGCTATCGAGGTCAGGATCGGTACTACGGGCAACCGGAATAGTCCACGTGAAGTTTTTTGCAAGGTTGAACTTGAAGTTCAACAGAAATTGAATTGCCTTGCAACTGAGGCTCTGTCACCACAGGCATGTCCTCAATATCATGACACTGAACTGGCCAGCCTACTGGACCCAGTAGACAGGGATGTTCAGACAAGTATGCCCGGGTCGGCCGAATGAAGCACATCTGATGGTCAAATCCGGCCGGGTTTATTCAAGGTAAGACCATATCGGGGTCAAATTTGTCACCGTTGTGCATAGCAAGACAGACAAAAACTGCTGTATTGGGAGTGTAAGGCCCGCTGCCAAGTGATCCGGCTCACAGAAAGCTGGTCATTGCCGAAACTTCAAGTTGAACTTGAACTTCCACTTGCCAAAAAATTCCAACGCGGAGTTGAACTTCGAAACCAAAGCTCGATTATTTGATAAAAAATAAGGTCACAGCAATCAATGGGACGGAATTTCCGTACGATTGCTTTCCTGTGAGCTTCTATGCAGTGTTAAACCAAACGAACCTCGACCTTGAACGTTTCATATAAACTCATTTTTCATCAAATAATCAAGTTTCATGGCAAACGAGGTGCCAGACTGTAGATTTCATGCTAGCTCAATGTCCATTCAGAACTTTTTATCTCACTTGAACTTTTAGTTTTTGTCCTCCAGTACTTCGAGGATCAACCTGAACTTTTAGTTCGAAGTTCAGGTTGCAAAGTTGTACATGTGATCTACTGTAGTTGTAGTTTCGGAGGCAGCTGGAGGTAGTTTCGGGCCCCTCCCTGGTGGTTTGCATGACAGTTCCCAGTGGTTTCAAGAGGCTCACCTCTGGTACAAGCCTGACATATGTCCCGATCCGTATCCAAATTGATTGCAAGATGACGAAAACAAATATGGAGCAGATGGATCCAAGCCTTTGAGAGCAGACCCCAATTTCATATATGCAAGCCCCTGTCCAGTAACAGAGGGACCTAATGGCTTACATGGATTTTTGAGGCCAAGAAAAAAAAAACTGCAGGGAGTAAAACAGAAAGAATCAGCGAGGGCGGTGTGAGGCTCCACTTTGTGTCGACTCCGGAACCTGGCCTTAACAGTAAAATGGACACCATGGGACCCGCTCCGGGACGACAGTAAAGAAACTCACCGGATCGCCGGAACAACCAAAAACATCAACACCTGCCGTCGAACGCACGATCTGACCTGGAATCGAACAAGCACCTCCGGAACGAGTAAAAAGAGACCGGACCGCGAAAAGCATTAAGGCAACGGCGAGGGAAATAAAAATCACACGAAAAGACCGCCCATGATCCGACCTTGATTCGAACAAGGACCTCCGTCTACTAGGGAATACCCAGCAACGGCGCACTACCAACTGTGCCACCGGACCGATAACAAGCCAACAGCAAAAAGGTTTCGAGTCAGTTACACCCCATCCAGGAATCGAACCTGGGTACCCTCCGAAACGATTATTGTCCAAGGACCGGAAGAGGGTGCGCACCTTGCGCCACGGGACCGTTGCAAAAACGTGAAAAAGGAAAAGGCTCTGGGAAATTCCCCGAGCACGAATCGAACGTGCAACCTCGCAAAGACAAAGGGACTACGAGGACGCGGTACCAACCGCTACGGGAGGTTGACTATAACCAATATTCGAAGAGATCGGACCACACCCCAAAAAGAAGGCGCGCTCATGCGCAGCCCACCACGAGGGTTGAACTCGCTACCTTCAGATTAAGAGTCTGACGCTCTAACCGTTGAGCTAGGCGGACGATATGATCACAGAATAACAAAGGAAGGGGGAGAGCAGCCAAATATAGAACCAATCAAGAAAAGCAAGGCGCGGACTTCGACGAAAATATTCATTTCGCGACTTGGAACGGGTTAAGGCCTCCTCATAAAAATCAGGAACGCGCGCAGGAACGCAGAAATAAGGATAGGATGCACGAAAACGCGCTCCGGAGGAGGTTACAAACCCAGGGCGCAAGCGTTATGCCGCTCCGGACGTGTTATGCCGTGCCCGGCAGGCCGGAGGCCACACCCTAGGCCATCTACGGACTCAGGCAGGCACCTATTACTCCTCAGCACACGAGAAGCCTGCGCGCACGCAACTCTGGCGAAGCGAAACTCGAATTATACGGTTCCCGCTGCGCGCCCACGCCCTCCGGACGCGTTCTACGCGTCGAAAACACGACGAAAGGACGAGTAAAAGACCATTCGAACGACAGGACGAGGAAGCCGCCGAATTACCGACGCTAGGGTACGACTGGACGCGAGAAAGAGGGACCTACGCGCTCCGGAGTCAGTTTTTACGCGATAAACAGGCTCAGCGCCGGAAAATGAGACGGTTATTCCGTGAAAAGGGCTTATACTGCGAAAGAAGGGCATCCAGCCGCTCAGATTTTGATACAGCAGGGAAGGCAGCGTGAATCTGCACCTCCGGCGCACTTAAACCAAGTCGCAGAAGCCCTCCGCGCGCCCGAACGACGTCTTTTACGCCTTTTTCACAAGAAAACGCGCTTCCGCGCGTCTACTGCTGCCGAATTTCTGCAGGAGCGCTGAAACGGGGCGCTTGACTATGGGGTATACGAATGCTAACTAGTTTAGCTTCGTGAATGAACACAAAACCAACCAACCAACACACACACACACACACACACTTATACTATTAGCGCACACCAAAGTTGCGGGGACGGGGTTCGTTCCGTAGTATGCGGACAGCTGGAATCGAACTAAACGCAACAAAGTCTCGTTGGGGTGGGGTCTACAATCTTGTACTGAACTTCCAGTAGTATAAACTGACTGAAATGCCTCGCCTAGGCAATGAACCAAATGTTTTATATGTGTTTTTCCGGGACGGGTTGAACGCTAGGAGCTTACTTTAAAGCCCTAGGATCGATGCCAAGGTCCAAGGCGTCAACTTTATGACCCAGGGAACAGAGGACTTTATGAAACCAACACTGCAAGACCTTCTTAAACAGTGGACTCTAGCGTCTGGCCAAAGAACGTTTGTTTGGGAATCCTACAACCAATGCAAAAGACAACAGAAAGAATCCGGGGGCAAGGCAGCACGTCTAGTACTCAGAACCCAACGGCAATCCTCTTGGAGCTTATGCCAGTGCTGCAGCGACTTGTTTGTACGTGAATGCCTTCTTACGGGTCAGACAATGTGGAATTTATATCACAACTCAATCAATTATCACACAAACACCAATTTATAGAGCAACTACAAACAGAAATTGAACGAATCTCCGCGAAGCCGACCTGAGGACACCACAGACTTTATTGAAACCTTCGACCTAAGTCTGGGGGATCTCGTCGCAATGAACTGGGTTTTTGCGGTGCTCCTAGGCAGCTTTATATACAGTTACAGGAAATATATGGAGATAACAGGAAAATGAGCGAGCTAGATAAGGTCTTGAGTCATACAGCAGCCAAGAGAACGGCTGCCGTGTCGAGTTGTCGTGAAGTCTGGCCGGCCGATCGCTTTTGGTGTGATCGGGTTGCTGGATTGGGTATATTTCCAAATGCCCTAGGCACCCGCCGCTCGGCCCTAGGACGTGCCTGGATCGGCATGCTTGATAATATCCCCTCGCTGGATTATTCCTCGTGCTCTCCACATGGTCTCGTCGGTGCTTTCTAATGTCCTAGGCAAGGCAGGTCTGCACCCGCCAAAACCGTGACCTCGATCGCTGGTGAGTAATATCCGCTCGCTGGTTTATAAGACCTGCTCGCTGCATTACTCCACATGTTCTACTTCGGCAGGGCGCACGCCAAGGCGGCAGCCCGGGACCGCGCTCGTAATTCCCGTAATTCAACCACGCTTTGTCCCTATTTGTAGTGTCGACGCGACGCGTCTGTCACCTGACTCTTCTGATCTCTTGGAACCCTCGTTGGTTCGAATCCTGTGAGCAACATTCCTTTTACACGGCCCTAGACCCTTCCCTCGATGTCTAGGGTGCATTCCGGTTTCAAGTCTTGAGGCCTAGGGGGCTCAACGCCCAGCCTAGGCTACTCCCTGACAAGTATTAAACGTTCCTAGCGAGCCCAGCTCTGGCCTAGCAAGCGTTTAGTACCTATATCTTGTGCCCTAGGGCCATCTAGTATTCCCTGCCCGTCATGCCTATGCAGTCTCGGTCGTTTGTAGCAATAGAAGTTCATCGTTCGATAGTCCGGGCTTGGTATATATCCTTAGTAGTAAGTCTAGCTTGCGCATCTTGGACGTTTACAACCAGCAGCTCGGATCTCACTCTGATTCTCCTTTATATCACCGTGTAGAGGACCCTAGGCTTGATTACACTAGCCTAGGAGTGCAATCTGTTATTCCTAGGAGCATTGGTTATGCCTAAGAATCGCAAAAATACACGATGTATGCCCATACATGTTTCTGGGCCGTCTCATCTCCCCCTCACTAAATCTCAACCGTCCCCGGTTGTTTGCAGGCGCCATTCGCCGCAATATTTAGTGGTCCTAGGGCTGATATCACCCGTCGGATACTTGTTTTATTTTTGCCCATCGTCCACATCTGAACCACTTCATCCTATTGCTTTAACCAATTTCTGACTGATCTTTCCCATAGCCGACTCGACTCAGTTCAACCGTGTGTATCCTAGATAAGCGCAATCTTATCTCAATTGACCAGATTTGCCTCCGTGTTAAGAAGTCCATCACATTACGGCATTCTAATTGACGATCCGCCACATGCCATTATAGGGGCATTCATGACTTGCGTCTTCCTTCTACTTCTCCTAGGATAGTCTCAACTCTCCTAGGCCTAACCTGCACACCTTTCGGTAGAAGCACCTTCCTAGGACTTCATCAGTGGCAACTGAATGCGTGTGAGTCGTTCCTAGGTAAATCAATTCGTGTGGCCTTGAGGCGGAAATATTTTTAGCAAATCAATTGCCTAGGTGCCCTTCCATTATTCATCTAAAGTTTCTTTCTAACTTTTGATGTCGTGGGTTCAGGGTCTCCGCAGCTCAATCCTTCTTGCTTTCGTACTCCCACCACCCCACTCTCTTTCTCTCTGGCGAGCCGTCCTCGTTACAACCTTCGACCCGCTTCGGCGAAGAGTGTCTCCATCACGCCTCCCAAAAACGTCCCGCGGAAGAAGGGGGAGCCGGCACCCAAACCGGTTCCCGTCATCCACCCAAGTTTCACGCCGGCTCAAGTCAAGGCTCGATGGGCACCGCTCGTTCGTCCGGAGGTGCAGGCGGTCATCCCTCTCCTCAAGGAGGGCGCTCCTGCTAGGAAGTCCTGTGCTCAACTCCAGGTCATATTCCGTGATCTCGAGCGTGTCATGGTCAGTGGCACCCCACTTTTTCCTTTCCTATCGTTCCTTTCTTAACCCTCTTTCTTTCAGAAATCGTACCGCGAAGAAAACGACAAAGGGCCCATCGAGATTGAAGCGTTCTTGCTCTCAATCTGGATTGCGGTTCGCGACGCGAAAAGGGCATACCCCGAATTCCCCTGGAAGACCACATACCCAACGCTGTATTCCATTGTCCCTCCGGATCGCGACCGTCGTGCTGAAATCGAGGTTTGTCAACGCCTAGATTCTTTTTCTCTCTCTTTTGCTGACGTTTAAGCCAGACTTTCGTACCATCGCTTCCCGACTCCGACTTCGAGCTTCCCAAAATTCCAGCCTCCTTGCGATACGCCCAGTCAAGCGGTGACGAGGCCGCCGCCGGCCAAGAAGCCTCGTTATCGTTCTCCATCGGTGGCAGAGACCCCTCCGCCTCAAGCATCTTTGGTATGTGTCCTTTCTGCTCTTCTTTTCTGTCTGACAACTGATGATTCGATTTTGTTATAGTCCAAACGTCAATTGTCGCCTCCTGCTCCCGTTGTCGAGCGTCCCAAACCCCGACCGATTGGCAGAGGCGCCGCAGTTACTGTCCGCGGCCCTCCCGCCCAACGCTCGTAAGTTTTCAATGCCAGTTTTTGTTTCTTTCTTCTACTGACATCTTTTCGTTAACCAGATCTTCGCCCGAATCTGAGGAAGGAGTTCCCCTTGCCAATATTCACGCTGGCGACCAGGCCTCCGAAATCGAGGCGTACGTTCGCCATGCCCACCATACCGGCTACGTTCCGGAACGTTTCGATGAAGCGTCCGAGATTTACTCTAGTAAGTTTTTATGGTTGCGAATCATCCGTGCCGCGCGCTAACCCTAGAATTTCCTAGATGTTATCGAAAAGCCCCGCGGTGGAATTCCCGCACCATCTGCCGCCGTCGAGAAGGTATCTTCGGTCATCGTGCACGACGCTACGATCGTCCCCGAGGGGCATGTCGTACGTCTCGCTTTATTCGACTTATTGATATCTTTTTCTCAATATTTTCTCTTCAGACGTTCTATGTCTGCACCAACTGCGCTACTCGCAAGCAACGTTGCATCTCCCGTGGTTTGGGCAAGCGCTGCTACTCCTGCAATAACGGGAAGATGTCCTGCTCGTTGCATTCCGACATCTTTCAACTTCTGCTTGCGCAAGAACGTCTCCGCCCAATGAACAACGTTGGTTCCATTAGTAAGTCTTTTAATATGTCTATCGTTTTAGACCTTTCTTTTGCTAACCAAAAACCTCGTTTCTTCAGGCATCGTGAACGTCCTCCAGCGTGTTATTGCCGCTCGTCGCAACGCCGATGTTCACCACTACTTCCTCCGCAACGCCCTTCTCGACTTCGATGATGTTGTCTCGGATGCTTGCATCCTCCTCGAACAACAGCGTCAAGTCCTGGATTTCGAGGACCTCGTCGCTTGTTTCGAGAACCCTCAGGACCTGCAGACCGTTTTTACTTTGTTTGAACGCTTGGGCATCGACTACGAGTCGTCGATGGATGACCTCTGCGCTCGCAACCCTCCGCCGGTTGTCCAGGGTCTCTCGAAGGACGGGGATGTCGTGCCTGGTGACGCCGCCGAACCCGAGACGCACTTCTACGTTCGTGGTCCCACCCAGCAGACCTCGTACGGCGAACGCGACCGCTTCCCACCTGATTCTCGCAAGGTGGAAGAACGTATCCACAAAGTCCCCGCCGGTTATGATATCAACGCTGTCGGACCTCCCCCTGACGCCGTCTTGGAGATGCGCCGACAATCCAAGGGGAAAGCGCCTGCTCGGCCTTTCTTTACCCCTCCTGCGGCGCAGTCGTCCCCGCAGCGCGCTCCACCATCGTCGGATCCTCGCATCCGCCCCGCCTCACCAGTTCGAGGTTCTTCGTTGTCTCACCCCGAGCCTTCCGCCCAATCTTCGCGGAAGCGTCAGTCAGACGCCTTTGATTCTCCAACTGTGCAGGCCCCGCGCCGTGTTTCTTTCCAGCAACAGGCAGCGTCTGCCTTCTCCAACGATAATTCGGAGCCGGTTTTCCGTCGCCCCTATGCTTCTGGTTCGCTCACCGCGTTTTCTCATCCGTCTTCGACGTCGACCAACGTCTTCTCGGCACCTACGACCACCGACTCTGGTCGCAAGATTCCTCTGACGGAACAGCTTGCGTACGCGCAGTACGAAGAGGCGCGCCGCCAGGGAGAAGCTCGCACGCAGGCCGCTGCCCAGCTCTACGCTCCCGCTCCGGCGCCCGTGGAACCTCCTCCTTCCGCTGTTTCGTCGTCGGGTTTGCCATCGTTCGTGTCCAGCGCGGAGCGCGCGCAATGGGAGGAATTTATGGCTTTGCGGGACAAACAAGTTGCCCAGCCCGCCGCCGCTCCCACTGTTCGCTCGCCGTCGCCAGTTCCAGCTGCCGTTGCCCACCCCCGACACCTCGTTCTTGACTGGTCCCGGAGATCCTGAATTGCAGGATATCTCTTTCCATGATTTGGACCAGCAGGGCGATGATTCTGGGGCTGCTATTGGCGACGCGTCTGTTGGTTGAACGATCTCTCTTTTACTCATTGCATACTTTCGTCTCTTGCTTGTTCTCTTGCGCGATTCCTACGGACGTTTTACTCACTATATCACAAACGGACTTCTTAGTGGTAGAATTTTGTCGTCCAACCCAAAAGCTTAGTTAGTTGTTTTTTGAAATCAAATAACCCAAGTCTTTCTGTGTTTTGATAAACCCGCGTGAACCACAACTTCAAATCTTCTCTACATCTCAATCTAAGTTCTCAAGGAACCCTTTTGACGAACGATTTCTAGTGAAAGTTGAACTTGGCCGTTTTTGGGTGAGCTGGTTTATTCCTAAACAAGTCCTTTATGAGCCCAAACGTGCCTCTGTTCTTCTTGTCAATCGTCACTCTATAGTTTTTCCAAACTGAACTTCAAATTCTCATTTTTCGTCTGCCAAGTCCGCCCTAGGCTTCTATTTCAAGAATCCCTAGCAGATGTTTCGTGAATACGCCACTGCCAAGGCCTAGCATTTCGACTACCCGCCTAGGGCTATATTTTTAGCCTAGGGACTCTCTAGTTTCATCCAAAACCTGTTCTGTTGTTCTGATGTCGCGCATCTCCGCACCGTTTCTGAGTGATTATCGTGGGGCCTTCTTGATTGGAAGGTGGACCGTTTCAACGTTGATCCTTACGGCCGACGTCAAAGCTAGGCTTCTTTTCCCCATACAACCCGCTTATCAGATCTCGTTGCCGCTTATCTTTCGATCATCAATTTCAACGAACATAGCTTCCTGAATCGGACTCTGATTGCTTTGTTCCTTGGCAAACTCTGCACATGGATGCTACTGTTGGCTTGACCTCAGCATGTGTCGCCTAGGGAATTCATATGTTCCCTAGCAGTGTTTTCCTTGGCCTAGGCCTCAAACCATGCGTCCTAGGACTATCCGAAACCCGAAATTTTTCGAAATTTCCCCATTCTGCCTTCTCCCCCCAACTTAAATCTTTAAGCGTCCCCGCTTAACCGATTTCAGTGACAGGACCCGACAGATCCGGTAACTCTGTGACCATGACTTGTTTCCAGTAACGTTTCCGCTTACAGATTGTCCACTTCACGGATGCGCATCTTTGAATGCTATAAAAGGCTGACCTTCTAAGCGTTCTAGCCATCCATCCCGTTTCCACCACGCTCCTTTATCATGGCCGCCCTCGAGGCTGGAGCCGAATTCGTCTCTACTTATCAGGAATTCGCGCCGCTGCATGCTACACTGCCGCCCACCACGGTGTCTCTTCTTTTGAACAACACCATTAACCGTGCGGTGTGTTTTTTTTTTTTGCCAGCGTTTCTATCCCTAGCCTAGACTAATTCCTTTTCAGACCGCGGTTCATGCGTACAAGGAGGGACTCATTCATCCTTCGCAGGCCACTACCGTCGCATGCCTCAAAGGCCTTTTCGCTATCATCAAGGACAACGTCGCCAACAACCCGACTTTCGCCCCTCCGAAGGTCGCCATTGGTGAGATCCAGGCCATGCTGGACTGCTACGCGCATATGTCCGAGCGCAAAGCCAAGCGTGCGGCCGAGCTTGCTGCTGCCAAGGCTAACGACAAGGCGCCCGAGAAGCCTTCTCCCAAGGGCAAGGGCAAGGCGCCCAAGGCCGCTGAGAAGTCCCAAGACTCCAAGGTGCGTTGTGTTACTTCTCTACTCATACATTCTCTGATGCTACCCTCCCTAGTCGGTCGTGGTGAGCATGCCTTTCCATGTCTTTGATTGTGGTGCTCAAGTTGGCAAGATTGAGCTTGAAAGTGGGTCCGAAGACAACGACGACGCCAATGCTGACGAGGTATTTGCACTTCAGCCATCTTTCTCTTGTCCCGCAAATTCGACGACTTGCAGATGGACGTCGACGACGGATACGAGCTCAAGCCCAAGCCTAATTCCGAGAAGGCAGGCTCCGGCGCCGTTCCCAAGTCGCTCAACTTCAAGAAAGGCCAGAACGCTCCCGAGGTGCGCCCTACCCATTTATTGCTGCCCCTTTTGTACCTCAATCCTTCTTAGATCGTCAAATGCCACACTTGCTTCAAGCCCTTCCATTCGAAGCACGTTTGCGAGGCTGGTCCCGAGAACCAGACCGTTACTCGCAAGGACGGCACTGCTGAGCCGGCCGTTGAGACTAGGGGTTCAAAAATTCGCAAGGAAAAGAAGGTACGTCCCCCTAGGCGCGTTTTCACCCGGCCTAGGGATATATTTATCCCCCTAGCACCCTTACTTATTTCAATATTCCCAGTTGGCTGCCAAGCACACCGAGCTGGTACGTCTCGGTTCTTGTTATCGTGCTGGCCCTTATTTCTCCGAGCCGTAGTTGTAATATAAAGTCAAAGTGGCGTGGTTGTAGCCAGGTTGCCCGGTTGTCTCTCTGACTGGCTGTAGCCTGAGGTCAGGCTAGCCTAACAAAAACACCTTTTTTACAGCTTTTGCCGCCCCGCTTTTGGCCGGGTTTTCGGCCTATTTATTGCCATTTTGGGTGCCTCGCCGTCTATCTCTCGTATATCTCGGCTATTCTCGTTTGCATTTGATGGCCACGGATCTTCTCTTCGGCTTTAAATCTCTTTTGGGTTCTCGATATTTCTGATGTTGCAGCTGTTTGGATCCCTCCCGCTTGCCTTTGTTTGTCAATTCCCTCCTCCCCCATCATTTATCGCAATCCATATCCGGCGTCCGCATCATTTCTACCGCATCAATAGTCCCGGCAACCTCCGCTTTCCCCTCCCTGCCCTCATGTGGCATTACTTTTTTCTTTCTAGTACATATATCAAGTTGCAAGTTACTTTTTGGCAAACCACTTCCTTATTGATTTCCCCACCAAATGCACTTGTTCCTCCAATTATTACAATATTTTTTCGCCTTTTGTACGGTCCATCCCTACCACATTATCTACTGAGCGATCTTCGTGGCCACATTTCCCCCCTTCTTTTTTACCCGCCTCCCCCCACCGCTTTTGGTCCAGATAACGCGTCCACCAACATCATTCTATGTGTCACGTGTCCGCGTGTCGTCGCTGCAAATCTCACAAGTCCAACTTTTCTCGTTTGGTTTGAGTCGAAACACTTTCTTATTTTCCATCTTCGAGCCTTAACTTCATACCATATATTACACAGTTGCAAATACTCAATACAAGCTATATCTAAGGCAGAGCAGTAACAAACAACAAAGCATGTCGACTCAGCAAAAATTCACAGCAGGCGAGTATGTACAGAAAGCGAACGGGGAATGCCCGTGATGTCCATGCGACCGCGCGCCCGATTCGAAAACAGCAAGCGTCTTCTTCAATCCGAGCCTGAGCGCAGCTGGTCACTCTCGTTCTCAGTTGCGGGTCCGTCGTCGCCCCCGCCCCCTTCTGCCTCGAGCAGCCCTCTGAGCATCCATTTGACATCTGTCACAGCCTCCGCCCAAGACTCCCGGTCCTCCCGCTCTCCAGCTTGTTCGACGGCCTTGCCCCACCAATACAGAGTCGCGACGAGGCTCAGGACGCCGTTCTGCCCCGGGTGTCGCAGCGATGACCAGTTCTCTTTACGACGCGGGGGGTACGTGTCGCGAGTGAACCTCCCCGGTCGACCGCCGTCCTGGACCCGCCACTTCGGTTGCAACTCCTTCCACCACGCCCACCAGGCTGCGTCGAAGACCGCGAGGGACACGATTTTCGGCCCCACGCCGTTGCTTATCCACCCCCCGCGTCCGCCACGGCCTAGCGACACCCATGACGCCACCTGCGATGGTCGATTCGTCGAGGAAAGGCCGCGCACAGCCCCTACCGTCCATCTATATCCGCGCTCCAGCTCGATGAACAACCTCAGCACCGCGTTGAAGCTGTCCCCGAGGTCTTTTTTCGAAACCTCCGCGTATCGCGCCTTGAACCAAGCTTCGGCTTCCTCTGGACATGGCGGTACTCCAGATACGACTTCATGCTGCCCGGACGCAGACGTTGCCGCCGTATCGGCGCTGCCACTTGCATCAGAAGACGATTCCGTTCCGCTCCCGCTTGAGTTGCCTTTGCTTTCCCCCCCCCTCAGCATGGCGGCGGCAGCTCGCGACAACGGCGGTATGTTGCCGTCCTGCGATGCTGCAAGAGTCCCGTTCGGCGCGAGGGCGCCATTCGCGGGAGAGGTGTCGTTGGGCGGCGGAGGGGCAATATTCGGTGGCGCAGGGGCGCTGTTGTGCGGCAGGGGCGGAGAGGTGTCGTTGACCGGCGGAGGCGCGACGTTCGGTGGCGCGGGGGCGCCATTCGCGGGAGAGGTGTCGTTGAGCGGCGGAGGGGCAATATTCGGTGGCGCAGGGGCGCCATTCGGCGGCACCGGCGGAGCGGTATCGTTGACCGGCGGAGGCGCGACGTTCGGTGGCGCGGGGGCGCCATTCGCGGGAGAGGTGTCGTTGAGCGGCGGAGGGGCAATATTCGGTGGCGCAGGGGCGCCATTCGGCGGCACCGGCGGAGCGGTATCGTTGGGGGGTGGCGGCGGAGGGGCGACGTTCGGTGGCGGGGGCGCGTCATTAGGCGGCAGCGGGGAAGGCACACCATCGTGTGGCATCGGAGACGCACCGTTGGGCGGCAGGGGAGGGGGAGGTGGGAGGTCCGCATGGGGAGTAACCTCCATTGCCCCGTCGCTCCTCCCACCCGAGCCCCCACCACTTGCCACATCTTCCATCTCAATGTCTCCTGACGCTGCACAGCAAGGTCAGTTTCTCCATATACTTCCACACTGATACAAAAAACTTACATGACGCATGTCCGCTCCCTTCCCCCTCATCTCCCGCGTTCAGTCTGTTCGAGCGACGCACTGGGCCATCCTCCGCAATCTTCTTACCCCGTGGCTTGGGCTTTGGTCGGGAATTCTTCTTCTCCTTGGCACCGTCCAGTGCTGCGGCCGTCTCCGGGTGCCTCGCGCGCCACGCCGCATCAACCTCCGCCAGCTTTTTCTTGTTGTTGGCGATATTGATCTCCCGCTGTTGAGCAAGCGTAAGCTGCGGCTCCTCGACCGGCACCGGAATCTCTGGACGCGACGATGCGCCTCCGCCGCTCCCCTTCTCCGGGCGCGCACGCTTTGCCGCCCCTTCCCTCTGTGCCTCGTCGCTCTTCCTCTTTTTCCCCCCCATCTTCTCCGCCGCCGCCGTCTCTCTCGCGTCGTTCTTCTCCTCCTTCTTCTGCTTCTTCTCCTGCTTCTTCTTCTTCAGCTTCTCCTTCTCCCTTTGCTTTTTTCCCTTCGCCTTGCCGGCCGCCTGCTCGAGCTCGCTGTCCGAACAATCCGACTCTGAATCAGAGTCACTCCCCTCCTCCTCAGACGAAGACGAAGACGACGAGCTGTCGGATTCGGAGTCGCCAGACCCCTCCCCGCTTGGAATGGTGTACTTCGCGCGCCCAAGTAGCTTGTTAGCCAATGACGGCTCGTTTTCGCCGGGGATCAGAGCCGCCTCCGCGCATTCTACAGGGGCTTCAAGCGAGTTAGCACTAGCATCCGCTTGCGGCTCGAGACACTTACTGTATGCCGTGTATAACCACTCCTTCATGAATTCTAGGACGTCGCGATTAAATCTAGCCTTGGACCATTGAGGGAAATGGCACGGCGTTGGACCATGGTTCCGGCCCTGCGAGACCCTATTTTCAATTAGTCTCAGTCGTCCCTGAATATATTAATGAGTAGAAATGCCTACGTTATTGTTCTCAATTCCCCTCCGAACTCGGGCATTGGGCCTCCAAAAACCGTGAAAGACGAGAGGCCTGTATACTCCGCACAAGCGGACATGAAGCGAGCCACAAACGGTCCCAGAGCGTCGATGCACCTTCACGTCGTTAATACTGCTAATGGCAAGAGGCAAAATGGATATCACTTACTTTTGACGCGCCTCTGGAGTCTTCGCAGGTGGATTCTTCATCGCCTTGACGTACTCCTCTCTGGCCACCTTCGCTTCCTCTTGAGCACGTTGGCGCAGCCCCGCCTGCTCCTCCGCTGACAACTCGCTGAACAGCTCGCGGGCGACTTGAGCGCGGAACGGTGCTCCTGGCCCCTTCTTCGTTTTCAGAGTCGTACCGTCCTCCTCGACGTTCGTCGCTGCCCAACGCGCAGCAACAGCCGGGGCGATCTCTTCGTCGTAGGCTTCGTGCATGTACTGTTGGAAGGCCTGTCGCGCTTTCGGGGGGGTGTTGATGCCTGCCAATTTGGCAACCATGACTGCGAAGGGGTCCCGGCTCCGGTCCATTCTCGTTGGGCGCCGTAGCTTGCGTGCACGGTACTTGAGCCAGCGTCCGATGCGCTGAAGAAAGGAGGTTAAGTCACGCGGCATCAATAGGCGCCCACAACTTACCGCATTCAACGTCTCAATACGCAACCTCTTCGCAGCCAGTTCGTCTGCGTCGAGCTCTTCCACCTCTGGGGTCGCGAATTGGTCGTACTCGGGCAAAGGCTCTTCAGGCTCCTCCTCGTCCTCCAGTCGCCACGGAATCTTCGCGTGAAACTCGTTACAAACTTGAAGAACGTAGTCGCGCTCGGCGCGCCAGCCGCGCTCCAGAGCATCGGTGTAGCCGGGTATATGAGGCTTCAACACGGACTCCCTAGCGCCGTCGGCCCACATCTTGAGATTACGCCGGTCCTTTTTCGCCATTCTATTCCAACTGCGTTTGCGCTTTCTGGCGGTCATTCCGTTCTTGGCCATCGCGGAGTTTACTGGCGACAGAAGCAGTGAGTATAATGCCACCATGCAATACGCAATACTCACATACAAGGCGGACTGTAGGGGATTTGAGATTTGAACGTACGCGCAAGAGAGACGGAAATCGAGGTAGTCGTACTTAGCACGAAGAGTATCGGACGAGGTCCAAATCTGAACAAGTCATCAACCGTCACCCCCCTTCTGTACAAATGCAGCCGCTCTCAATCTATCTCCCAGATCTAGCCTTTCCCCCGGAATATAAATTCTCGCCCCACTTCGGCTTCCAGATATTTCCTTCTCTCTATTCCTCCATGACCAACCAGTCCCGCTCCCAGTCCCAGCTTGCGCAGCCTCAGTTTCTGCAGCCCATGAGTGAGTAGTATAGTCTTTCTGTTGCATCGTGCTCACACTAACCCGGCGGCAGTGATGCTTTTCGCCATGCCCATCGTTTTCCCCGGCGCCATGTTCTCGCCCGCCGCGTTCCCTCAAGGTGTCGCTTTCTCCACCGGTGCTCCCAACCAGGCGTCTCCCGCTCAGACTGCCACCACGACCCCGGCTCCCGCTCCCGCCCCTGCTGCGTCCACGGCTCCCGTTCCCGCCCCTGCTGCGTCCACGGCTCCCGCTCCCGCTCCCGCCACCCGTACTCCGCCTGGCGCAGGCTTGCCCGCTCCACTGCTCGCCCTTCTCCGCGACGCTGACGGCCCTTTCCTCGCCAACGAAGTCTTTAGCGCTGTGCCCAGCCAGGCTCTCGGCCCCATCGAGGAAGATGTCCCGGCGCCCGAGTGGTACGCCATCACGCGTGGTCGTTTTGTCGGCGTCGTTGACCAGTTGTACGTTTTCCACTCGTTCATTTTTTATGAATTCTGATTTTTTTTTCACATCTCAGCGCGCTGTCTGCCGTCGCGATCAGTGGGGTCGCGCATGGTGCCCGCAAGTCGTACACCACTCAGGCCCTCGCTCTCGATGCCTTCAACAAGGCCCTCACCTGGGGCGGTGTCCAGGTCGCTTAAAAATGTATTTCGTTTTTTTTCCTGCCTGGGATGAAGACTTACCCGTCGCTTGTGATTAGGCTGCAGCCTGGGGCCGGCGACCGCGCGCCGTTGTCTGATGGAGTCCGTGATTTCATGGTTGCCGCGATATAATTTACGGTCTCATTGTACTTCTCGCCTTCCCTCGCCAAAAAAAATATATGCGCATACGTTGTTTCTCGCTCCAGAAGGACTACAGAAGGACTACAGAATATAACTTCTCTGCCCAGTTCAGCCAGAAGGCCCGTCCGTCAGGCTACAGCCTACAGCCGGTAAGTAATTTATCATTTGTTTTGTGATTGTGACCTTATCGGTGTCACATCAACAGGGTCCTGTAGCCACGGGGCGTGTCAGGCTGCAGCCTGAGTCAGCCTTGGCCTCCTCGCGCCACTCATTCGGTGCAACATTCTCCGGTTCGCCCGTTTTCTCTCATGCCCGCACCACCCCGTTGTCATGTGGTAGCCATCTGGACGCATCTTCGAAGAGTCTCGCTTCCCTCACGGCCCCCTAATTCACCCGCTTCACCGTAATTCCATAAGTCTGAGCTCAAGTTTCCGGTGCTCTCGTCCCCTCCTCTTCGTTCAGAATGGCCCAGGACCTCACTCCCGAAGAAATTGCCGCGCGCCTGACCGCCGAAGCCCGCATCCCGTCCAAGGAGCTTGAGCAGCTCGTCGCTCAGCTCAGTGTTCCCGATCTTGAGAAAGTTGTGGACGCCATGGGTCTCACCGAACTTGCCCGTGCACTCCCCCCGGTTCTTCTCAAAGTTCTAATCATCTACCAACGCAAGCTTGCCAGCAAACCTCCTGCGGACGATGACGAGATCGACGCTCTCATCCGCTCAATGGATGCCGCCGAGTTTTTGCGTAAGAATTTATCTTCTGTTTCACGCGCTCTTGCTCAAACTATATCTCCAGGCGGTTCTCATACTCCCCCTCCGGCGTCTCCTGAACTCCCGCCTTCTCCCGCTGCACCTCGCGTCAGCCGCTCCACCCCCTCTACGCCTCACGGCCCCGCTCGCACCCCGGGGTACGAGGTCTCCTCGCCAACCAAGAGCGGGCACGTCGTTTCGTGGCTCGAAGCCGGGTCTTTGAGCCAGGGCGTCCGCGGCGCCAGTGCCAAGAAAAGCGCTGCATCGCGCTCGCGCGCCCGCAGCCGGCCTGGCGCCTATGCCGTCTTCTTTGGGGGCCGCGTTGGCGCATTCACCGACTGGGCCGACGTTCAGGCGAGCATCACAGGGAACGGGCTTGCCATCCACTGTGGCTTCCCGGGTATGCCCGAAGCTGAGGCGGCTGTGGATTATGCGCGCACTCTGGGCTGGACTGCGGACTCCACCGCTCCCACCCACGTCAGCTCGACCCCTGTGCCCGCCTCCCACCCCGACAACCTGCCCGCCTCCTATCCCGACAACCCCCTCACCTGTGGTGCCGATCCCGATGTCTGGTACGCCGTCTGCCGCGGCTTGGTCCCCGGTGTCTACCGCTCGTGGGTAGAATGCGCCCTCAACACTGTGGGGATCAAGGGCAATCTGTGCAGCTCCTTTCCCACCCAGAGCGCAGCGGAGAAGGCGTACGGGGACGTGCACAAGTCGGGCTACACCCGCGTTCTCACCCGTACCAAGCCGTTGAAAAAAAATACTTAGCTCACCTCCCGTATCTACGTCGTATCTCTGTATCTGAAAAACGTCTTTTTGCTGCCTGCCTCTGATTATTGTGAAGGACGACGAATTTGTGTCCTTGTGGAGTTCGTCATCGAAAATCACGCTGTAACGCGTGTGACGAGCAGTCACCGCGACGTCGAGGACGTCGACGCCGCCCATGCAGAGCCCAAATCCCTTGTGAAACGCTGCGGGATCCCTACGAATGTCCATACCTCCCATATTTTCAAGAGTTCAGCTGATTTCCCTTTGCCTACGGACGGCAAAAGCAAAACAATGACGAACTCCCCCAAGTGCACTAAGATTCCATACTGCAAAGCTATCAACCAATATACGACATCTTGTATTCAAAGATTCTGAACACTGGCTCTTTCCTTTCTCTCAAAACAAAAAACCTAGTATCATCAATGGTGTACTAATATTCGTTATTGCTCCTCTTCGTCGCCTCGTCTCAGTGGATCTCTACGATTCCGAACTGCCATCACTCAACCGCGAATGACGAACTCCGCATAGTGACGAACTCCTTACGGACGGACACTCGCCTCGTCTCCTGCCCCCGGCTTCGTAACCAACCCTTGAGCCATGGCACCCCGCAAGTCTAGGACCCCCGATGAGGTGCTTGACCGACGCGCACAGCTCGCACGGGAGTACCGTGAGCGGTATTATTAACAATTTATTTCGCGCCATGGCCGTAGCTCATCCCCACCACCCAGGAATCGCGAAAAAGTCAACGAAAAGGCTCGGCTTCGCATGCGCAGGCGACGTGAAGCGCTACAGAAGGCACCTAGTGCCATACAACTGGAGTATTCAGTACGTGCAGCACAATACAGGAAGGACTACGCCGAGTAAGTTTTTCTTTTTCGTGCCGTCCTAATCTCAAGAGCTTTAGGCACCACTCCCGCCCAAAGAAACGACATACCGACAAAAAAAGAGCTCGCGCGCAGACAAGCCCGCCAAAAAAACCGCGGGACGAAATTAAAACAGCGCGTCCACCCGTGCCACGACCCGACAACACGCAAAGCGCGCCAAAACGCACCACCCCAGTCACACCACTCAAAAAAAGCGCGCCGAAACTTGCCAGCGCTGCGCGCGCTCCCCGAGATTTCCGTATGCGCCTCGCTAATACAGACACAGGAACTGGCCTGTTTGACGTCGGGCTCACACCGCCGGCACGCGTTTGCCCGCCGTTTGCCCGCCGGTTTAACGCGTCAAGGCCGCAACCCGTGCTGTTTGCTGCTGCAACTCATTCGGCGGCGCTCCTAGATTATGATTCCGTCCCCGCCCCCCCGACACCAACTCCGCGGGGGCTCACCGAAATCCACAACGCCGCGAGTGACGACAGCGAGGGCGATGACTGGGACGCCGATGACGAGAGTGAGAGGGAAAAGACGCTGCTTCGCGGTGGGGTTTTGGCGTGGTAGTAGAAAATGACATGGAAAATAAATTGATATTCATATTCGACAAGACGGAGGCACAATCAGTATGGAGTAGGGAAGTGAGTGAAATAGAGACACAGAGATTTGTAGCAGATATAGTTCCTGGTGTCGAGCGTCGAATGAAGAAGACAAGCATTTCACTCCAACTCGTCGGAGGCGTTCCCGGCCTCCTCCTCAGCGACACCCTCTACGTCGGCTTTCGGCAATGTCCCAAAGAACGGAGCGCGAACGCACAGTCCCTCGGGATCCAGCTCGTCTTCGAAGGGGTACCTTTCGAGCGCGCGGTCGAAGATTTGGGCCCGGAGCTGCTCGCGTGCGTCGTGCTGCTTTTTTGTCGCCTTCACCGCAAATTCCAGGTCTGATTTACGGCCATTGCGGTGCCACCGACCGATGCCCGACCCGGACCACTGGAGCAGAGAGTATCGGGACTCTCCCTCGCGCACTTTGACGAAGGAGTAGCGGAGGCAGGCGGGAATGAGAATGGTGGTGCCGGCAGGGAAGTTGGTAACTAAGCCGAGATCCCAGACGATGAGGTGTCCGCCACGCATGGGCTGGAACGTCCCGAGTGCTGTGAGCAGGTTCCAAGTCCCTGGCTCGCCTTGACCGGCGCTGGGCGAGGCGCGATAGTGGGGGCCGCCCAATTCGAATGTGGCCGCAGAGAAAACGCTCGAGTCGGTGGGGTAGAGGACGGAGGGATTATAGCTCAAGAACTGGTCCTTCTCAGCCCTGAGGGCGATAAATGCGACTAGACAATAATTCTCCAAAAGGCCTTTGACCCCATCAATAAACACGACGTAACACAGACGCAATTCCACTTACGATTCCCATACGCGACCAAGCGCAACATCGCGATGCTCGTGAACAGCTGAAAGAAGACCAACATATTGAGAATGGACCCGTACGCGGCGCGGCTGGACAAAAACTGTGCACAAGATGAGCTCGTGGATGCTATTGCGAGGCGCGACTTGCCTCGTCTTGATTGAAGGTCGACCCAACGCCACCGGTCAAAACTGGGGGTACACCACTGGTTTCCTCTGTCCCTGGGCGGTGGAGACTGTCGATGGCTTGCTGGCACTCTGCTGTGGCCGGCTGGACAACCTCTTCTGTCCAATATCGATCGCGGGGCCGACCGCCGAGCAACAACGTCATGCGCTTGTCCGGCGTGGTAACGACAGCGCGTGAGAACCTGGGTAGGCACAGGTGAGCGGGTCAGCTTGGATACTATGGACTTGGGAAATGGGACGAACGCTCCGAACCACGGGATGAGCCGAAATCCGAAGCGCGAGCTGGACCCCACGACTTCAGCAAGGTCGTAGTCCCTGTCTTCGATGAGCCTGGCGTCGAATTGCCCACCTGCAGCGACTTCGATGGCGGCCGTCGCGGGTGCGAGTCCGAGAGCGGTACGTTTAGCAAGGAATTGACCGTGAGCTTTGCGAAACCGACTCTCTCGCATGGCGGCGATCCTGGCCTTTTCACGGGCTTGCAAGCTGGCACCAAGGACCCGCACTTCCTTCTTGGGCGGCGATCCGGGCGGGGGAAGCTCTTCGGGTAAGGGATCGCCTGGGAACGGCTGAGCAGGGTGGCGCAGCTCTATCTCTTCACGAAGGCGCTGCTGCAAAGGGAATTCGATGTGGGGTTCGAGCGACCCCGAGCAGTCGAGGCCGGGCATGATCACGGAGCGCGGGGTTCCATCGGGGTAGTGGCGAGACGGTAGGGGAGGGTGACGAACAAAACCAGGAGTGTTGACATTGAGGAGACGGTAATCGCACATCGTCCAAGGTCGGGGCGGAAAAATGAGCAGGAGACGAGCAGGAAAAACACCCGGTGAGTGCCGACATTTTACTTATGCAAATTGTGAAACGGGTGACCAGCTTCCCCTTGTAGCCAGGCTCCAGATCCACATTTCCGGGTGCGCGGGTGGATGATGTGGAATTGATCTGGGGATCAATGGCCGTCAGGCTGCAGCCAATCAGCTCCGTCAGGCTACAGCCTGGTTACCTGGAGCGACAATGGAGCGAGAAGATTTATCCGACGAGACAAGCCGCGCCAAACAGCGTCAGGTGTATAAGAAGGAGCCCCCCCGTCCGACCTCTCCTGTTTCTTGACCACCACCACACAGAAAACCGAATGTCCTCCGAAGAATTGTCCCCCGACGGTAAGTGCTATCTTAGGTGGTATAGTTGTGAAGCCCCTAACATAATTCTGCAGCGAGTTCGCCTGAAACTTTGCAGTCGTACGACGTGGCGACCACCAGTGTTCTGTACGGGCTCACATCGTAAGCTTTTTCACTATCTTGCTATGATTCATCTGATGTCGGCGCAGTGCCCAACAACAAGAAGTTTTACGCAAGTATCGTATGGGATGGCAGAGGGAAAACGGATTCGCCGAGCCCGTTCTCCGGTACGACCTGACGTGCCAGTACTACAAGAACGTCCGTGCAATGGAGCAGCGTGGTAGCCACACGTAAGTCAATCGAGACATGTTTTATATCCCTCGTTAACAAGGCTGTTAGCGACTCCGACGAAGACGAGGACAGCATCATCTCGGACAGTGACAGCTCGCACCCCAGCATGCCGCCGTTGCAGTCTACCGCCGCGTCGACGACAGATTCGCCTTCCCCGGGCACTCTCAGCCAGCCAGCCTTCCCCCTCCCCGCTGAGTGGCTGAGTTCGCCTGCGGGCTCTGCCCCCCCCGCCTCAACCGGCCTGACCGATGGCGAGGGCGTCGAGCGAGCGTGGGCTTTCCAGGGCCGGATCGATGGGAAGGAAGGGTTGCCCAATGGCACTGCGGCTGCCGTGCACGATGCAGAAGGTATTGAGCGTGCGTGGGCTGATTCGGCGTAAGTCTTCTTCACTGCGAGGATTCTGGACATCGCTGACTACCTTTTCAGTGGGGCAGCGTCTACTCGCGAGATGAACGCTGGAAGCCGCCACGCCAACCTCAACGTCGAGATGAACGACTTCAATTCGACTGTACACGACATCCGCGTGCGTATGTATCCTTTCCAGCTGCCGAATGTCATGCGAACTGAGCGCTCCTTCCTAGATCATCACGCGGGGAGCGGCTCGGGATGTAAAGTGCGACTGCGTGGATGGCGCGCACGCCACCCACGCCTACCGTTCCGCCCATGCCTTCTTAGACGCGGACGACAACCTCGTCGTAAAAAAGCTCAAAACCTTGTTGTTACCGTTGAATTAGAGACTCATACGTTGACCTTTGTATTTTTTTGAATGCGTTGATTTTGTTGGCCGTTTGGTCACATGTGACACGACACGTACCGTACCGTACCAGTCCCACAGAGTCCCACTCAACGCGAAACCGCCTCAAACTCGCGACCAATAGCTATGAGTCTCCTTCCTTCCCACTCCGGGTGCGGCACTTGGGCCCTTCTGCTCGGCAAGGAGCTCGCGCCCATCTTTTTATGATCTCTTGGGACAGCTTGTCGCAACACCCCTCAAGCTCAGTTTTTGCGGCTCTGTCCTCGCCTGCATGTCTTCGCCAGTTCGTGCTTCACAGTCCTCCTCCACCCAGTCCTCCCCCTCGTATCGCGCACCCAATCGATCGCAAACGGCGGATTTGTCGTTCGAATATGAGCGGAGGCCCGACGACTTCTCGCATGACAAGGGGTTCTTTGTCTCAGGCGACGGCCGGCGTGCAACGACGCGGGAGTTTAACGTGCAAAAGAGGCGAAAAGTACGGCCGTCGGACCTTCCAGACGCGTTCGGGGAGTGGATGCCGTTGCCTGAAGGCCCGGAGGACAACGTAGAGGGTGAGGAGGATGAAGGGGCGGGGACAGGGGACAAGCGCAAGCGAGATGTCAGCGGAGTAAGTGTCCTTCTCGCTGAGGAAATGTGGATGCTGACCGTAGGGTTTGTAGGAAGAGACCATGACACCCTGGCGCGCTCTCGTGCAGCGTTTCCTCGACGAGATGGCGCGGCGCGAGGGGCGAGGTACAGATGAAAAGTGCCCCTGCTGCGAGAAGCCCTTTGCGCGCGGTGCTCGTCGCTTTCGCTGTGCACCGTGCGGCCAATTCGTTCAATGTCTCGACTGCGTCATATCGAGGCACAAACTGACACCCCTGCATCGACTGGAGGTCAGTGTTTTTTGGTGAAACATGTCTAGGTTGGGGACTTACCAGTTGGGAGCAGGAATGGAAGGGAGATTTCTGGACCAAGTCGTCCAAAACGTCCCTCAGCGCTTTGGACGGTTACGTCTACCAACTAGGGCACGGGGGGCATACTTGTCCTCGGCCAGCACCAGCGGTACGGACGATGGTGGTAATGGATGTCGTCGCTATCCACACCGTCAAGTATCGCTACTGCGGGTGCGACAACTCAGACCGGGCGCCGAACTTAGAGCAGCTGATGCGGAATTCCTGGTATCCGGCCACGACAGTGGATCCATCCACCTGCGCCACTTTCGAGGCGTTGGATCTATTCCGCCTGCTCAACGTCGTGGGGAACATAAATGTACACGATTTCGTGGGGACTTTAGAACGACAAACTGACCCCTTACAACTCGAGGCGACGCCTGTGAGTAATTTTAATATTGAAAGTGCCGCGCACATACTGATTATCATTGCAGGATCGGTACAAGGAGTTCGGGCGCATGGCCCGGCAGTATGGATTTCTCAAACGCCTCCTCCGTGCGGGGCGAGCTCATGACCAGGCGGGCGTACATAACACGAAAAACGGGGAGTGTGCGGTGTTGTGCTGGGCCTGCCCGCAGGACGGAATGAACCTACCGGAGGGCTGGCGCGACGTCTCGCCAGAGTTTCGGTGAGTCCAGACAAGGTTGCAAGCGACGTCGTCTGATCATTGTATGTACAGATTTCTTTATATGTTATTTCTTGCGATGGATGCGAACTTCCGACTCAAGAATCGTCTGCGGGCCAACGAACACTACGACCCACCGTTGGGCTCGGGCTGGGGCCATCTGGTGGAAGAAGACCCGTACAAAGAGCACGTCAAGAACTACGTGGGTGAAAAGGATGTAAGTCAGCTGCGTCGGCGTTCACTCGGATGGTGTTGACTGACTTCTCGCAGATCAGCACCTGTATAGCATTCGCAGCACTACTCCAGAAGGATACGCGTATAACGACAGGCCTGAGAACCTCGGGAGTGGGAGGCGTCGTGTGCGCGCGCCATGAACTGGTGCGACCGCAGGGAATGGGCGATCTGCAAAAGGGCGAACGGTACGTCAGTGTGGGGGCAAAAAACGAGAAAATACTGATATCGTGTACAGTTATTCCAACATGGATTATATCCTGCTGGCTTCGGTGCTGGGGCTCACGCTGCTGATGCTCGCCATCTCATACGACATAGCGTGTCAGTGGCGCGTGAATTTCCCGAAGCGGATGGAGCAAATGCCTGAGGAAATGAAGTTGGACCTCGAAAAGACGATCGTCCAGTTTGGCCTGCCGGTGTGGCACGCGGGGGGGCACGAGATCAGTTGCCAGAACGAGAACTCACTCACTTATATGGAGGGTGCAGGGCGTACGGACGGCGAGGGTATCGAAAGGACGTGGTCGGTTTTTAACCCGATCGCTTGGGCGACGAAGGAGATGGCGCTGGGGGCGCGTGCGGACGCTCTGGAGGAAAAGATCTCGCACCACAATTTCGAAAAAAATATTAACCAAGGTATGTGTTGAAGCTACCGGTAGAGGGGACTTGACTGACTGTCGTCATTTACAAGGGCGAACACTGCCTCGAAAGCTTATCGTAGCTATCGACGAGCGCGACCGTCAGGTCGCCGCCTTCGTAGAGGTGGACAAGACACTCAAGAAGGAAACGCGCAAGGTGTGGCAGAAGAAAATCGACGATTGGTTGGCGGACAGGTCGAAACCCAATCCGTATATGCTGGAGGGAGGTGAAGGTAAGTGCGCTTGTACCGTGGAATTGACCTTCGAGCTGACGGTCTTGTTTTCCAGCGGGGCCCAGCGAAGCCAATATCCGGCTGGAGCTAACGAAGGAGGAGGCGCACGAGGCGGCATCGGGTGGGGGCAAGTTGCACGGCTCGAGCGTCATGGCGTTCCTGAGCGCGGGGATGCAATTAGAACAGTCGCAGTAAGTTTACCTATGGGAAATTGAAGCTGCAGCTAACAAAACACGCAGGGCCCGCATTCGACGCGAGGTGAAAGGACGGTCGTTGCTGGCGGCGGACCAAAACCAGAGGATCGCCGAGATGCGGCGGTCCTTTTTCACGAAGCTCTCGAAGTTCCGCAAGTTACAGGGCGTATACATGCCTGGGGCGATCGTCGAGCTCGAGGAAGAAGAGGAGAAGCGCGACGAGGAGCTGCCGCCGCCCAATGCGGAGGACGTGAAACTTTATCTGCCCTCCGGGATGCGAGGGGGGGCCAGGACGGGTTGCAGGGAGGGGTTAGCAGATAAGGAGGGGAGATTGCGCGAAGGGCAATGCCGGGACGCCATGAGGAAGCTTCAGAGCCACCTGCATACGAAGAAACACCTCCTTGGCTTTCGCGACGAAAACGCTGCAGGGCAAAGGACATCGACACGATCGCAGACATTGATCGGACGGGTGGGGGAGCGGGTCGATGTTGCAGCAGACAAGTACCGACATGCACGCAAGGCCCTTATTGCGCTCAAGGGGGCGGAGGCGTGCAGTGGGTACCGCGAGCTGAAGAAGGCCGACCTGGAGCTGGATGACGAGAGGGGGCCCGACGCCAAGGCTCGAAAAAAGCTGGGGGCCATCGGCTCGAAGTGGCGGCGGCAAGGCGTCTCGTTGGCGTCAAGGAAGAAGCCACTGTCCTGGATTTGGACGGAGGGCGGAGGGCCGGGGGAGGATGAGGCGCAATTGCATGACTGTAAGTGCATATCATATATTCATTAATAAATCACTGACTAACTAATAAATCTTAGGTGTACGCGTAGAGTGGTCTAAGGCGAAGGCGCGCAAAGACCGATGGGAGGAGGAGGTATTGCTGATCCGCGAAGAAATGAAGCGCGTATTGCGGTTCCTTCGGTGGAGGGCTAATTGGTGGGAGATGCGACGTGGAATGAGGTGTCAACAGGTGACGCCGGAGCTCCGGGCTGGGTTGCAGGCCTATGCAGCGCGCCAGGCGGCCGGGGCTCGAGAGACAGCGAGGCGATTCAAGCGGGAGTGGGACCGATCGGCGGCAACGGCGGTGCGACAGGCTGTGGAGGAAGAGGCGTGGCTGGTGGACGGAATGGCGTCCTTCTCATTGGCCACCGGGGACGGCGACTACGTGGACGGTTCAGAAGGGGGGTACGAAGGGAGTGAAGGGGAAGGGGAAGGGAGTGCAGATGAAGGGCAAGGGAGCGGCACGGTGGTGGGCTAGATCGGAATTGCCTTTTTTGGGTCGCAGGCGTAGTGGCAGCTTTATTTGATGGCGCGGTGTACTTTATATATACGGAAACGAAGATAAGATGTCAATGATTGCTGCAGCTGATAAGAAAACTGCTAAGCGAGGCTTGTGCCGGTCGCCGGCGGTCTTATAGGCAAGGAATTGGCAGGGAATATGTCTAGCCTGCCCTGTGGCTACAGCCATGCTAGAAGGCAATTTATGTTTTGGCTACAGCCTGCACTGAAGGCTTTATGGTAGCACCAAGGGTGTTTCTCCGTGGCTCCTCAGATGCCTGCTGCCGAAGTGGACGACCCTGCTGAAGGCAGCAAGTCTTCCCAGAAGTCCCGCAAAAAGCGCAAGGTTTCCACTCAAGAGCCCGATGAAACTACCGGTCCGTGGTCCCGTTCTTTGCACTTATAAGCTATCCTTCTGACGCCATTCCTCTCAGAATACGCGGAGGACAATTCCTCCGACCTCATCGATCGCGCCAAGGCCGTTGTTGGCGAAAATTTTGACGCCAACCCAGCTTTGGTCGAAGCCCGCGTTAAAGAGCTCAAAGGCGAGATCGAGAATACCGCTCAGCGCATCTATCACTATCTTAGCCTCCGGGACTTCCTTATGGCCGAGCTCGCGACGGTCAATCTCAAATTTCTCAAGTTGAATGATGGAAAGGGAGCTGACGATGAAACCGCCGTGCGTATTTATTCCAATTTGATCTTTCCCCGATCTAACAGTCAACGGACAGGCTTGATTTCGTTGTTACACTCCATTAAACCATCCCCGTTACCTATTTTCCCTCGTTCTTCAACAGAACTCATTCCTTACTTCAACAGTAACCACAATCGTTTTGTCTCGTATGCCTAGGGATAGCACTAGTCCTTCCCACCCTATCTTTAGTTACCGTAGCAGTATCTATCAATCAATTGATTGAAAGGTCATGATCGGTCTCCTTAAGAACTTCGACACACGCCTAGGGATATAAATACCCCCTAGGGCTGCGCCTAGGACTTCCAGATCTCGTCCTGTTTTCCCCTAGCGCTCAATGTTTCCTCGAAACGAGCTCGTAGAATTCACGCTGTACATGCTTGAGGACCAGAAGGTACTCTTTCTGACTTTTTATAGTCGCGCATCCTATTTTCAACCTGAATCTAGCCTGCTAGCATCTGCTCAACCTGCGAAGCTCATGGCCTCGTGTGTATTGTGCATTCCTGGGGGCGCGCGTGTCACTGGTGTGAACGGCGCCAACTCTCCGACTGCTTTCTACTGTCTCTGGATGCCTGGAGGGAATACGCTCAAGATGCTCGCGACGAGATTCAGATAAGTGAGTCCCGTTGCTACCACTCCAGCCATTTCTTAACCCAGTTTTCACCCAAGCTTTCCCTTTTGGCCGCGACCGATTCTCTTTACAAGACCTTCAGCCATACGTCCCTGAAGCGTTCCGCTACCTCCGCCGCGGCTACTACAACGTCATTCGTCGGCAGATGAAGGAGCGTATCGCCACCATGCAAGGCCTAGCCGAGCTGCAGCAGCTGTACTCCGAGTGGAACTATCTTGGTTACGGCCCCAATGCTGTTCAGTGGATTGTTCGCCGTTTGGCCACTCTTCACGGCTTTGATGCAGTCGTCCTGCTGCCTAGGTCACAGTACATCCTCTCAGCGTCTCATTCGTTCTTCTGTTAACCGGATTACTTGTCTCTGTCGCAGAATTTTGGCCACCACTGTTATGTAGTGTGTTTTTCAACAACCCAAGATGCGATTAATAAACGGCTAGCGCACATTTCAACCTTCCTAGGACCGTTTATTTGCCCCTAGGAGTGCCTCATATACTCTTCTTTGTCCGTTTCGAGCGTCTAGGTCCCTCGTCTTCCACTTCTGAGTCCAGTCCGAACGGTTCAAACTCTTCATCTTCACCCAACTCCGATTCTGATGTTTCGGGCTCCTCGTATTCTTCCGGAGTTGTTCTAATCCGTACTTTATTGAATAACAAGTCTTTGCCTTTGTACGCCGGCTTCTCACTACTAGCGGTGTCTTCTTCCTCGTTCACCAACTTCTCAAGCATTTCCTTGGATATATCAATGACCTTGTGAATATTCTTAGGCAGGCGAATGTTTTGTCGTGCTTCGTACGGAATTACCCGGAATGCCGCGATTTTAGTATGAAACATTACCCCCGTCATTTCTGCGACCAAATACGACCCCCCCTTGGTCCGACGTATTACTACCATCGGCCCTAGGTACCTAGGTTGCATCTTGTGATCCAAGGATTTCTCTACTTGAGTATGGCGAACCAATACTAAGCTCCCTGGTTGAAAATCAAAGTTTTGAATGGTTTTCTCGTTATACCGCTCGTACTTCCTAACCGCTACCCGTTTCTCATAGTCAACTCGTTCCCTCATAGCTGCCACATGTGAAGTGTGCTTAGCTAGAGCCTGCGCTCGGAATCCAATCAGCTCTGAGTCCGTTAACGTTCTGCCAGGAATTTCAACCAACCAAGTGGCCTCCTCGATATCCAGAGGCAAAATTGGATGCGCTCCAGTAACCAAGAAGTACGGTGAACAACCCATGCCTTTCCTGATCGTAATCCTATCCGCCCAGACAACTAGGTAGAAAAAATAGAACCACTTGGCAATGTTCCCCCCCGTAGCTTTGAACAACGACTGTCTAATTGGAAAGTGTCCGTTTTCAATGGTACCATTGGCTTGTGAATTGTACGGCGAAATCAAGATATTCGGTATCCCATACTTTTCTTTCAACCACTCTACTGCTGCAATAAATTGCTTAGCATTGCCCGTTACTAGCCTAGATGGGCAACCCCATCGACATATAATGTCTTCCAAAAGGAATAGACCTATTGCTTGTGCGGTGTCTTTGATTAATGGGCGAGCTTCCAGCCATCTACTCAAGGAGTCTCTGGCGTCGACTACTAGGCCGTGTTTGTTTGACACTTGCCCCATTACCATGACATCTACGTGCACCACCTGAAACAAACTCGGGGTGTGGGTAATCACCGGCGGAATTTTTAAGAGCGTTGTCTGTCTGACCTGGCATAAATGGCAAGTTTTGACATACCAACTGACATCTCTGTCTAACTCTGGCCACCAGAATCTCAAGGAAAGCAACTCTTTCGTGGCGTAGAATCCCCTATGTCCTAGGCTATCGTGTGCGGCCTTCATCATGAACATTCGGTGCATTTTATCCACTACTAGCTGATGCGACGTTCCAAAAGATTTTCTATACATCCTCCCCCCCTTTAGAAAGAAATGGGAAGCTGTTCTGACAAATCTCCTGTACTTGTGGTCGTCCTCGTACCCTTTTGGCCTTTCCAATGGATCTCCTAGCCACTTTTTAATAGTCCCTAGCTCGTTATCTTGTCTCCTAGCTGAGTCCGAGCACTTCTTCTCAAAATAAGGAACGCTCTTCTCCGGATCCCATTTCACTTCTAAATCTGGAATCAACGGCTCAGTTGCCTGTACATATGCAGGTACTACTTCTCCAGCATCCTCGTAAGTCCGCCTTAGTTTCCTAGAGGCTTTCCCTTCCAATTCTGCCGCTCTCATAGTTTCTTCTCTGAAATCTTCCACTGACTGGGCCAGCGCGCTAGTAACCAGATATCCCCCCCTAGTATCAATCGTGTGCTTGAACTCTTCGAGATCCAGAGGCTGTGGACCGTCCTTATCGGCGTCCTCATGGTCCTCTGGTGGCAAATTTTGATCATAGCCTTCTTCCGAGTTAGGAAATACTTCGTCCCCCGGATGCGGATCTCTGCGAGACAAGCCGTCCGGTGCGAATTTTTCGCCTGGCACATGTTTCAATTTGAAGTGGAACATCAGAATTTTCTCAATCCATCGGTTAATAGTAGCATTTGGACCCATTCCAGGATTCTTCAGCATACCCTTAATATACAGCGCATCTGTCTCAACTACCAACTTCCTAGCGCCAAAGATCCAATAATACATGGCTTCCAAGGCTCTCATCATGCCATACAGCTCCCTTTTAGGTTGCGAGTAATTGGCCTCAACCTTCCCTAGCGTGATTGATGCGAACCGTGCGAAATATTTCTTCTTTGGGTCATTTGGGTCTAATTGGTAGATTATAATCCCTATAGCCCTCCATGAAGTATCTACTTGCAACACAATGTCCGAATTCCAGTCGTAATTGAGTGGTTTCAACGCTGGGCAATCCTTCAAAGCCTCTCTTATCAATCTCTGCGCTTTATCACAATCCGGGGTCCAAGCGAATGGAACATCTTTCTTCGTCAAATCATTTATAGGTGCGACTATATCTGCATACGCAGCAATGAAATTTCTCAGCACACCAACGGTTCCTAGGTAAGCCTTCACCTGTGAAAAGTTGGCACAAGATCCCCAGTTGTTGATAACTTCAATCCGCTTCGGATCTGCGATCCTCCCTCTATATGAACAGATGTGACCCACAACCATGAATTCATCCGCGCATAATACCGCTTTCAATCCTGAGAAAGTACCTCCCGCATAACCCATCGTAGTAACTACCCGATTCAAATTCTGGAAGTGCTCCCAAACGAATCGTCGAATACCTGGGTTCTCTGGAATTCTTTCATAATCACCATCTGCTGTCTCGTATCTCGTGGCTGGACCACGTACTGCTACATCATCAATATACGGTATCGTTACATGCGGTATTTCATCCTGCAAGACGTACGTGACATCGTCGTGGAAGATAGGAACCGAGTTGGTCCAACCCATGGGCAGTTTAACCAATCTCAGTGACCCAAAGGGTGTTTGAAACGTGGTATAATCCCTTGAACTTTCCGCTAGGTCTCGATTATCATATCCAACGTACATATCTAAAGTAGCACCACACGCTCTGCCCACAAAATGTTCTGCTAGCTTCTCAGTTCCAGGCGTGACCCCAGAATGTTGAATGGTGACTTCGTTCAATCTCTCCAGTGCGTGCACAATTCTCAGTGACTTTCCATCTTTCTTGATTACTGCGAAGATAGGTGAACGGTAAGAGGAGTTCGAAGGTTCGTAAACACCAGCGTCAATTTTAGACTTGATATTTTTACAGAACTCATCAAAGTGACCTGGTGGAATAGGAATCTGTGAACAGACCCACGGTGTATGTTTAACAACCGGCATATCCACAGGTGGGAAAAACTCGTGCTTGAATTGTCCCCGCTCACTCTCTTCCCATGCGAAGTTCTTCTCATGTTGCATCATGAAATGGTGCGCAAACTTGAGTTCTTCCTCATTCATGAGACCGTCTTTATGCACACTATTGATGTACTCTTTCCGTTCTGCCGTATATCTTCCCGTGGGAGTAAACTCCGGTGGATTGGGATTCAATGTAGGCAAGTCCTGCAAAGGGTCTCCAGTAATCTTTCGCTCAATCCTGAATTTCTCAGGTAGCTCGGCCAAAATCGGTTTAATCTTGTCGGCTACTGGTTTGTACTTTTTCCCTAGGAATGAAGCTTTTGCAGGCTCACTATCCAGTACTGGAGTTACAATTTCAGGCTTCTCTGTTTCAACAATCGGTTTCTTGGGTACCTTCACCTCGGGTTTATCCTTGGCTAGCGGCGGTTTAACCTTCGCTTCTTCCTTGGAGGCATCAATAACTGATTCCCTAGGAACTTCCGGCACTTCCGGCATCTTCGGCCAAGTCGTGGCTTTTACTCGCTTCCCTAGGACTGGCGCTCCCCCCCTAGACTGGTCTTTCATCAGCCACATAACTTTGCGGGTCATTTTTCCCGCATCTATAGGCTTCTTAGGACGTTTCTCTGGTACTGGGGGCTCTTTTGCTCGTCTCTGGCGCCGTGTTGGAGGGTCTGCTTCACTGTATACGAAGACATCCATACCAGGATCCTTTTCCAAGTCTCCAATGTATTGATTCAACAACTGTGCTGCACTTTCATCCTCTTTTACTGCCTCTTGAGATGCGCATAGATACGCCATTCTTCGGTCGGCTTTCGTCGCCTTTCTACCCTCTTTTGGTGATCCATAACCCGTGCAAATCAGTTCCCCCTTATCGTTATAGTCCCAGGTTGTCATAAGTTCTCCCCCATCCTCGAGTTCATCGAACAGACTCAAAAATCCTGGTCTGGACTGGGTTTTTCCGACTCGCCCTCTTCCGTCTCTTTCACCGGCTTATCCTTTTGAAGGACTTTCTTTGTTCCACGCTTATAGGTAGGCAGCGTCAAGCGCGCACCTGTCCTAGGGTGTTTCATGGTTAAGGTAGTCTCTCCGTTCGCCAGAGTTGAAACAATACTCTCCGTAATGATATCAAAGGGTCGCCCTAGGAGGCATTCATACGGTGCAGATCGTAAAATATGAATCTGCAGGTACACCACAATGTTTTCCATCCGAAAAGGTATGTTTCTTGCTAGGCCTAGCGTCTTTTCAAACTGGCCATTCGCACTCTGCATCAAAATCTGAACATCTGGGTCCCAAGGTACGTTGAGTTCCGCTGCCGTTGATTCAACCATTGACACGATCTGTGATCCTGAATCCAGAATCGACTCTACACGCAACATTCCATTTATGACTGGAAAGATACACCGTAAGTGCGCTGAAGGTAAGCTGGCATAAATGATCCTAGGCAATTCGCCTGGTGCCAACGAATCTAAATATTGGGTGACAGGGTCTTCCAATATGTACGCTCCCTCCGGCATATGCGCGACTGCTTGGTTCATCACCCAAGGCGCCTCATCGAACTCAAGATCGTTAATCGAGATTGCATCAACTGGCAGACTCATGTACTGAGCCGCTCTATCAGGTACGTTCAAATTCTTCGAGCCTAGGGGCTTTGTTTTGGGTCCCCCCAACATCGGCACCATTGTGGCTGAAAAATTTTGAACATTTTCTGCCAGTACGTCGTCTTCTATGTTCTGAATAAAATTCGAACGTCTGGACTTGCCCATCTTTGCCGCAATTCCCCGTTGAGCGCCATTGCTGACAGCCAATAGATCGCCTACAGTTACTTGAACCGTCGTGTTTTCAATATCTCGTACCACTCTTTTTGTGGCCGCTTCTATATCAACATTAGGTGTAACTCTGTAAGCTTTAGACCCTTCTGCCCGTTTCTCAACCGACTTCCCAGGCCCATCTGGCTTGCGAGGCAGAACTTCGGATGCTTCCACCCTCTCGATCGGCGGGACATTTCGAAAAGGTAACTCCTCTACCGGGTTGATAGGAGAATTGCCCTCTCCCGAATCCTCAACTTCCTCTACGGTCACTTTTGGCAAAGTTCTACTCGGGTTGCCCTTCCCTAGCGCTTGTTCTGGCTTCCTAGGCGGTTCCTTATCAGCCCTAGGCGACTCTAATGCCTCCCTAGGAGCGTCCAGATCCCCCCTAGTGGGCTCAGTTGGCTGCTTGTCCGGGACTTTCTTCTGCTTCTCTCTCGAGGGTATCTCTACAAATGCTCGCTGACTCTGATTGCTCTGTTTTTGTTGGTTTTTATTGGACTTTTCCATTGTTTTTGTGCTTTTATCAGCTTTTTCGCCCGTTGGCTGGTTGTCCTCAGGGGGCTTGTGACGGGTTTTTGCCCCCGTCCTCGGTTTCATTGAAAATCCGAGCCCTCAGCGTCAGCGGAGCCTCTGTTTGCCCTGGTCTGCACCAGTTGATCCACAGTTCTCTCCAAGAGTGAAGTTAACCGGTCAATGGTCTTCGTTGCCGTGCCTTGCGTCCCCCCTGACTCATCTTGTTTTGGTTCAGGTTTGCGCAGAATTTGCTTTGAAGGTTGTGGAACTGCCAACAACTGGTTCAATTGCAATTTCTCGGCTTTCAACGTTCAAATCTCATCGTCCCGAGAGTCATACGCATTCTCTTCTTCGTCACCATAGTAAGCATAGGGATCCTCCAACTGAACATTTTGGTTGAGCGACCGGTGAGAGTAATACTCAAGTGCTTTGACGCGCTGACTTTTGTGTTTAGGCTCTCGCGGAATGTTTTTGCTATCAAAGAACATAGTCCGTCCGTCCACGACTTTGACGATACCCTTGTCAATATCTTCATGCCGCTTCACACAATCCCCAATGTAATGACCATCTTCATCGCAATAGAAACACCCTGTTCCACGAACGGGCCTAGGACCATTATTATTGAAGTTGTTTGGCTGATAATTTTGCCTAGGCGCAGGTTTAGACTTGATTTCTTCCACTTGCGCTTTCAGCTCTGCCACTTCTTTATGATTCTGGTTTACGAACTTGTCCAGGTGCTGTGCCATCGCTTTTTCCATATGGTTTTCCACTGATTTCTCCAACGCAGTCTCCATGCTCGAAATTTTCTCCACTAGCTTGCTCAAAATGCCCGAATCTTGTGAGGAATCAGTCCCATGCATCAGCACGGTGCGTTTGTGCGCTTTCTCTTCCTGACCTCCATTGTACGCAGTATAGTATTGAAAAGCTTCCTCTTCAACTATCCTGGTAGCCGCGTCTATCAGATCCCGCCAGTCATGAGGGTCGTCGTTCTCTCGCGCAGCGAACGAATAAGGTTTACCCTTAGTTTCCTCGTTCTCTTCCCATCGCGCTTTGGCAGCTTTGAAGGATCCTAGGCTTTCTTTGGGAGCCGCCCGCATCATGGTGCGGACTTCTCTGCCCATCCCCTCATTCAAACCTGCCATGAAGAGCTTCGACACTTCACGGTTCGTTATGCGATCCGGCCAGAGTTTGTTAACTTGAGCCTTAAATCCTCGAACATAGCTCTTCAGATTTGATAGGCTTTTACCGGTAACTCTGTCTGTCTGGGCCACAAACTTCTCTAGGGCTGCTATGGAACCATGCTCGGAATCCTTGCACTCTGGATAATTGTCCAGGACCTCGTCCTTGAGATCTTCGTACGAGTATTTCTCCTTGATGGCTTCAAAAGCTTCCCACTGGGGTCTAATCTCTGGCTTCACATATCGGAGTAGGAGCCACTTCTTCTCTTGATCATTCGCCGGTTTGGCTGATCGAATAACGTCTTCAATAGCATCAAGATACCACTTCAGTTCACTCGATTTGCCGTTCCACTGCAACTCATATTTGCCCCAAGCCTTCGGAAGTTTGTTAACATCCATAGCTCCAGGTCCCAACATGTTGTATTGCAGTTTCTTTTGTACGGGTTTTAATTGTACGGGTTTTTGCACAGAACTTGACTGTACGGGATGCGCTGATAAGCCGTGTATCGGGTTTAGGCCTGTTTCACGCGTTTTTCGCGTTTTCTGTTCTTTTTAACGCGCGTCTCAAGCATAATATCATATCTGATATTATGCTTTGAGCCTACTCTTAATGGGGACTATAATAAGTCCACCCGCAGGGGCTATTCAGAAAGATCATACTGAATTAGCGCTGTTGTACGGGTTACAATTAAAACTGGGTCAACTTACAGATGCTCAGGTTGTACAAGAGAGCTCCCTTATTCATAACGTACCTAGTGGGCATCTGGGGGATTTATCGGTTATGTCTTGAGGATGCCGGACGCTTGATTGAAACCTTTGTTTACATCTCTTTGCATCGAAATGGGACACGCGATGGACCACGTGACCAGCTCAGTACTTGCCCGAGATCATGTTCCGAATAGGCCGATACGGAATTATCCGGACATGATCGCATCAAATCGCGATCGACTCTCAAAACGGGGAGATTAAGGTTCCAATTCAGGAACTTGGTCTTCCAAGCTCTTCACAAGGAAGTGCGGGGTACTCAGTGGAAGCTACGAACATGTAGAATCCATTTCTGAGTATCTTATTCACGGGCACGGCCCTATTCAGAACCCAGGGACTAATCTCGACTTCCAGCACCACCCGAAGTCCGAGATAAGTCCCAAGACAACTAATGGACATTCAGGAGTTTTCATTAATCTTTCTTATTTCAACTGTAACTGCTTGGCTACCGATATGACTCGTTTTTCTATTCATTTTAAACACATGTATACCCGATCGTCTGTCACACCCCTACTCCGTTTATCCGCAATCTTGTAATTCTCCCTATGTAAGCGTTATAGTGTACAGTATAAAATAGCGAGAGCACTGGCATGTACGGTACGGAATCCCACCCCGGTTATTGAGGCGCCACCCAGTTACGGCCCTCCTTAACGCACGGTTCGGATCTGGACTTGTCACTCAGGGCTACTCTATTCAGAATAGTGCCGTTCCAAGTTATAATATAAATCTCTGCACGCCCCTGGCGATACTCCTGGACTCCTGACTGATTGTGAATTGTATTGAACCTGTGGCTTGTGAATTGGCTTGTGGTATAGCCTTTGATTTGGGATTTGGCTTGTGGTATAGCCTTTGGAATTGTGACTGGCTTGTTGTATAGCCTTGGGACTTGGAATCGTTACAGGCTTGTTGCATAGCCTTGGATTGGATACGTTTGGGATTTTGGCATATAGCTTTGGACACTTTACAATCCACTTTGCGAATAGGGTGCTATAACTTCGGTTACCAAGCCTTACTTCACTCAGATCACACGCGCGCTGCACACGTCTAAGACAGCAACCCCTTAATTACCTGCTCCCCTCATTACAATACGAACTCGGCAGCAGAAGTAGTAAAGTGTTTAGGATTAGGTTGTTTGTTGTGGATTAGATTAAAGATTCAACTTTGTTGTATCTTTGTCTTCATTCATATCCAAACCGTCGAATCTTGATTCCATCCGCTTCTCCTGTGCAACCCTTTCATCTGGCGCCCACCACGAGGGTAGCAGATTAATTGATTGCTGGGTATTATACGTTGCGAATAACAGCAAAAAGGGCGCGTTCTGAATTGGAACCTTGGATCGCAATATCAATTGCAACTAGCACATTTACTCATTGGCTTTTGTCATTGGGTACAACTAGGCTCTTCTGTCCGTAAACAGATAAAACCATTCCACCTCGGGTCTCAGACGAGCCTGAATCGGAAAACTCTACCTTTGTTGGACAAGGATCTCTTCCAGTGTCAGGATTTGGCAGACCTCCTTCTCGAACTACTCGTTCAAAGAAGCCTGTTCTCCAACCTCAACTACAAGAGCATTCCCTCACGAAGATAGCAAAACAACTTTCGGCTTCGGATCGTGCACGCGCAGACCAAGCAAATATCACACAAAGCAGGCGTCAGGCTTATAACAAGCTTCAGACCGTTTCCGCGGTAGCATCTACATCAGGACAAAGGAGCAATCCCCAAATCCAACAAAGTCCCAACCTGGAAGAAACTCCAGGATCAGCTTCAGTTTCGGTTCAACCGTCCCGTGCAGCATCTCCAATTCAGAATATTATGACGGATAGACCCGTAAACGTAGCGACGGTGGCCAGTTTTCGTGTACCAGTACCTTGGGATCTCCATGGTCCGAAATTCGATGGAAAGACCCCTTCTAAACTAAGGGGCTTCTTGAGAAATGTTCAGACTATTTGTGACAAAGGGAAAATTACCGAAGACCAAGATAGAAAAAACTTAGTGTTGGATTACTTGACCGACGAAGAGACCAGAGAGCAGTGGGAGCGACTCCATCACTATAAAACAGGCACTTACGATGCTTGGGTTAAAGATATAGAGGAGCTGTTCCCAGAACTCGAAGATGCTCGAGTCGGGACGCTTGGAAGGTTGAAGAAGATATGTTCAGAAAATCGAGGAATCGAACCTTCTGAATTAGGAGCTCTTAGGAGATTCTCAGTATCCTTCTCCAACGAAGCGGACAAGTTAATGCAAGCCCCGGCTTCCATAGACAATGGTCAGCTAGTGGACATGTATCTGGAAGTTCTTGACGAGAAATTCGCAGAGCAAGTCAACTTTATGGCTAGTCAGAATAAAATCTTGGCGGGAAAGAATGGATCAGAAAGCTCAGTTCTCAAACCCTCAGCGGTTCAATTAGCTGCTGAAGGAGATCATGCCGACAGGGATGGAGAAAAGGGGGACGCCTTGGTTACAGCGCTTTTCATAAGTTTGCGGAAAACGGAAAATTTTCCCAGGCTGTTGGGCTTTGTTTACACGCCCCTAACCGATTCTGATCTTGCCTCGTCTCGCACTTTCTCTGGGTTCGGGATCGTTGCTTCGAGTAAATATGTATGAAACATGAATGTATTGTCATTATACACCTTCGGTGACATGTGGTTGGGAGGGGGAGAGAATGATGGCGGAGAAACGGCTCATTGACGAGGAAAGTGGCGGTTTGGACCATTCATATGTTGGATGCACTCACTTTGGCCTTCCAACCCATCCGGCGTCAACCAATACTGTAAAATGATGGTCCCCTCCTTCCTGGTGTCCCGGGCGACTCGTTCTATACCACGACAGGCTCACCGCGCCAGCGTAGTCTGCCATATCAGCCATGAAGACCCCAAGAAGACCCCCGAAATCCTTGGTACAGTCGTTCATTGAGCTTGTAAGGCGATAGGAGGTTGGTGGAGAGTCGCCCGTAGCAAGGACGAGGACACGAACATCGAGTTTGGGCATGGCACTACATTTTCTCGTAGTTGGACATTGGAGCGACACGGGGGGGTTGTGCACCCTCGGGACATATCACCGTGGTTGGTATATAGTACTACCCGAGGTCTGGAGGCAAATTTGGGTCCACAGAACGGGAGAGGAGGCAGAGAGCACATCGTGCAAGATTCAGGCGCCGGGTACAAACAAAGCCCAACAGCCTGGGAAAAAATTCTGTTTTCCGCAAACTTATGAAAAGCACTGTAAAAGGAGAGGAGCAAAGATTCCCTTGAGCGAAATAATTGGGATAGCGGAGGCCATATCCGATAATTGGACTGGCTCTTCCTCCAAGTATAGTAGTTCGGGATCTAAGTACCAATCCACCAAAGGAGAGTCTTCCACGAAGAAAGAGATGGAGGGTATCACTCAGATTCTAGCGCATCTGAATGATAAACTTGATCTTGTCGACAAAAAGATCGAAGAAAAGATTGATGCTAGTCTGAAGAAGTCCTTTAGTCAGAATGTTCGACAGACACCACCGCACATGGATAATAACCAGAACGGAGGGAAGTCTGACGGAAATAATGATCAAGGAAATTCGAATTCAGTAGTGAAGAGTAACAACAACAATAATTGGAGCGGAAATAATCGTAACTCGAGTAACCGTAGTGGTGAAAAAGATATGTCTTGCTTTTATTGTTGGCTCCTGGAGCACTTCATGAAAGATTGCCCGTATAAACAAGAACATATTGACATGGGCTATGTGAAAGTCGAGAATGGGACAATCAGGCTCGGTGACGGGCGGTACATTCCTAGGTTTCCTGAAAGTAAAAGCAGGAAGGAGCGTGTCGACGAATACTGGGTAGCTCTAGGCAAACACAAGGGCTCAGAGATTGGCCGGCTTAGCAATCCTCAAACTCAGATGGTTCAATATGGGTTCGATCAGAACACTGACCAGATGAATTTGATATACGACACTCGGGATGATGAGTTGAGGAGCATGCACGTACAAATGATGAACTCCCAAATACCCGTACAGATGAGCAATCAGGTAGTACCCTCTCCTCAAGCGCATCAGCAGCTAGTTCAAGTAGCTGGAAATGTGAATAATGGGCAGGGCACTATTCCGAATATGCCAATGTTGCCGCCGGGGTGGGACATTAATCAATTCGTGCAATTGTTGAATGGGCTGAACACTCAGGCCTCAGGCAATGCTCAAAACCAGTTGGTTCAAACATGAACTGGGGCAGGTTCGGAAGGACCTGCTAACTCAAATTTCTAGAGCGTTCGAGGAAGGAGGCAAGGAATTCTGGTAATTCAGAATCCCTTGTAGCCAAGCCTCCGGAGAACCGACAAGTGGCTACTGAAACGGAAAAGGGTCTGGCAGATACCAGTGACAATTGGAGGGTAAAACTGGGGGATTCGGAAGAACTGGAGGAGCGCATCACTCGAATTAAAGATTGGCCTAGGCCGATTACATACAGCGACGTTGCGAGTATGCTGGGGATGATGAATGCATATAGAGATCACATTTGGAACTTTGCAAAGCATGTAAAACCATTTGTGGATATGCTACAACAGAGGAAAACGAGGCCGTTTAAATGGGGTGGAGATCATGAAGGGGCGTTTCAAGAGCTTAAAAACATGATAGTTCTAATGATCCGTCGCCATATGGAACCGAAACCCAAGGAAGACGTCATTGAGGAGGATAAGGGCTCCCGAAAAGAGGACTCACGAAAGGTTGGATCTAAGATTCAACTGGACGATGATTATTCTGACGAAGAGCAACAACCTTACCAAATCAAATATGACAAAATGTTCCCGGAGAAAGGGAAACCTGAACCAACAGGTTCTTATCCGGAACCCTTGCCATTGCCCACTGAGAAAGCTTATAAAGTTGGGCATGCACTTAATAAGGCTGAAACCGTGAAGAGAGTTGCGAGGCGTATTCTAGGCGGGAACTTTGAAATGTCCGCTGAAGAAATGGCCGCTGTGTCTCCTGAGGTGGCAAAGAACTCAAGACACAGATAACCAAGTCCAGGCAGTCGCGTTTAAAGCCTAACAAAAGCGCTGTACTGGCACAAATGGTTGAAAAAGAAAATGAGCTCCCGGGACTATTCAGAAGAAGAGGATACCTTAAGATATGACGCATTGGATATACTCGAATTGCCAAAAGTCAGAGTCTTTACTCAAAGCAGCGGAGACTTGGTCAATGTACCCGCCGGTGCCCTCATCGCTCCTGATCCATATGAAGTTTATTTATCAACCCTTGGGGAAAGTGAAATCAGGAAACAAGTGTTTATGGCGCTCAAGTACCTGAAATTCATGAGTAGCGACACGGGGCCTATAAAAGTCCTGTTTCCTTTGGTCAACGGTTTAATACACATCGAAGCGATTAGTGATGCTGGGTCTATGATCATATCTATGAACCAGAAAGTCGCAGAGAGGTTAAAAATTCCGTGGGATCCAGATACTGTTATCTGGATGGAGAGCGCAAATGGTACCATGAAAAAGACAACGGGCCTTGCCCGGAATGTATCATTCACGTTCGGGGACCTGACAGTGTACCTTCAAGTCCACATCATCGATGGAGTGCCCTATGATATCCTCTTAGGCAGGCCTTTCGAAATGTTGACTGAAAGCACTATTCAGAATAAGAGTGATGGAACCACCATCGTCACTCTTAAGGACCCAATAACGCAAAGAAGAGTAGCTGTGCCAACCTATGACCGAGGCTCAGTAAAGGCGAACAGCCCTAAGGCTTCCATTACTGAGGTTGAGGACGAGGAAAGCGACCCTATCAGAGTTGCTCACCAACCAGCGGCGTCAACCCCGCAACCGAGACAAAACAGGATTTTCAGACGTGTTCGAGGAATTAGGGATTGACCGCCCTCAAGGAGACCTAGCACTGAAATTTGGTTTTGATAAAAATGGTGAACTTCAGATTGAAGGATATCTGGAACCCCGGAACGGCATAAACTTTTCAACGGACGAACTCAATACGGCATACTTGCAGGCATCGACTAATAGTGCTTCACTAAAAGCCGATGTAAGGCGACGACTCTTTTACAAGAGTTTGTGTCTCCAAAGCCTAGACTGCATAAACCCAAGGACGGCGAGACTACTTACCAGGTTTTCACTTTCGATGAACGATTACCCGAACACTCAGGTGTGCGGCCGGTCAAATCACCGAAAAGTACGGATCAGGGGAAGAAATCGGACCGTGCGAAACACACGAATGATCCGAAGATCCGGTGCTACTGTTGTCAAACGGCGGATTGGATACACCCTGTACCTTCAGAAGTCCTGAATAAGGATTCTGAATATGAAAGTGTGTTTCTAGACGCTGTTGATGAAGAAACAATTACAGCTCTTTGCGGAACTTAGGGCGCGGGCCGTTTTTTGCTGTTTTCTGCTGTTTTGGCTAGAACACCTGCCCTGGGTTCAGTTTTAGTCCGATTTCTTCGGCGTAGTGCGCGTTGGAATCGCGCTGCAAGCCCGCAGTTCCCTGTATCCACGACTTTGTATTTTGATGCCATCATCAAAGTTTGACCCGAAAAACACCGTAGTCCGGCAGGACACTGGTAGCCTTGCCAATATAAGCCCGAAGGACCTAAAGTGTTTATAGCACATACTTCATTATGTTACCAAGTCAACTGGCATATTTACACACTCACATATAATCAGACTTGTCTTCACAGTGCCCTCGATTCAAGGGTGAAATGTCGTACTCGGAAACTGTCACACTAGTTTGAATTGAGGGGGGGAACCACAAATCGTATGAGCCCATCAACTAGAGAACATACCAAAGTACATACTCACAAAAACTCAAGCCTATAAGAATAGTTTTGACCGTGCTACAGCTGTCCTACTTGGATCGGGACTTTTTGGGTGAAAATTTTATGATGGCATCAAAATACAAAGTTGTGGATACAGGGAACTGCGGGCCTGCAGCGCGATTCCAACGCGCACTACGCCGAAGAAATCGGACTAAAACTGAACCCAGGGCAGGTGTTCTACCCAAAACAGCAGAAAACAGAAAAAAACAGCCCGCGCCCTAAGTTCCGCAAAGAGCTGTAAGGACCGTTCGGACCCATGCGAGTGTTGTGGGCCGAGTTGGAGATTGGACCCGGATGAGCGAGATTCACCAGGAACGGCGAAGGCCAAACCAGGTGAACCGGTTGCATCCGTGTTCGCAACAAAGAAATATAAACCAGTAGCTCTGAAGACCAGACCAGTCTATGGGGAGTTACCTGAGCAATTCCGAATAAAGCGGGAGATAACCGGGGATCCGTTAAAAGATATGCCGGGACTATCGCCGAATCCAGGAGATTATTGCCCTACTGGGAGATATACTTTGGAAAGGAAAGAGATCATTGATAAGATTCACGCGGGAGATTTTCTATGGCTGGAAGAGCGGAAACTGTTTGCATCATTTCATGATGATTCAGAATGAGGCCTTCGCCTGGGATGATTCAGAACGCGGGAGCTTTAGACATGATTTCTTCCCTCCGGTTGAAATACCGGTGGTTTGAACACAAGGTTTGGGTTGAAAAGAGCATCCCCATTCCGCGCGGACAGTGGAGGAAGTCTGTAAGATCATTAAAAATAAAATAGACGCTGGAGTCTATGAACCTTCTAATGCATCTTACCGCACGAAATTCTTTGGTGTAGTCAAGAAGGATGGTAAAAGCGTTCGACTTGTACATGCCCTTGAACCACTGAATGCTGTGACCATTGCTCATTCTGGAATACCACCTGCAACGGATGAACTAGCAAATCATTTCGCTGGGCGGGCATGTGGAGCGGTACTCGACCTCTATTCAGGATATGATCATAGAGACTTGGATGAAAATTCAAGGGACTTTACGACATTCCAGACACCTTTCGGGGCTTTACGGCTAGTGAAGCTACCTCAAGGGTGGACTAATTCGGTAACCTATATTCCATGACGATGTGACTTTCATCCTCCGGGACGAAATACCACATGTCACCATTCACTGCGTTTTTTGAACAATCGGTCGTTGAGCGTTGAGATAGCTTTTGGATTAGTCGGAAAGCCCGAGTCGGGCGATTCGATTATCTCACGCTAGCTACTCTTTGTCGTCGTCACATCGCCCCAGGTAATCCCGATGTCGGATAATGCAATATCCACACCTTAGCCTAACCCCGAACTTTTGCAATAGCCCAATTAGCCCAACCTCGAACTTTCGCAATAGCCCAAGTAGCCCAAGGAGCTATTCTCGGGCTATTCCCCGCCGATTCCTTGGCTCAAATCCGGCTGGTTTCGATTTCTTCGACGGGAGATAATTTCATGAGGCAAGGCAAAGGATATCAAGACGGTATGTATTACATGTAACTGCAGCATCGAAGACTACGCAATATAAATACTAAAAAAGAGTGCACAACGTAGACGCTTCAGCACGATAATCAGGATATAACTCCTCAACGCATCGTCGGGCTCCGGTCCCTCGCAAGGCCTCTGGTATCTTGGTATGTATAGCCGGCTTGAGGAGGGCGAGAAAGGAAACACAACTTGAAGCGCGTTGAACTTGAGCAACTTGAAGGAAGAGAGGACCTTGAAGGGTCTCTGCAGAGGCAAGGAAAGAACTTGAAGAGTTCTTGAAGAAGGACTTGGAGAAGAGCCTCAAAGGGGGACTAAGTTGAAGGTGGAGGTCGAGAGAGAAAAGCAAAGTGCTGGTTTGCATCGACAACCATCTTTTGAAGAGTCGCCGGCATCATTGATAGGACCGCTGATCCACGACGCTCACATGTCTTTGTGTTATCGCTCGCGTAGCCCATCTTGAGCTTTTAGTAGGTCGAAGAGGTCGAGTTGAACTTGTAATGAATCTCATCTTGAGATAATCCAGGGACAATGTAAAATTCCAACGGAAGCTTGCTGAACTACAC